>PVJS01012643.1:0-43483 GCA_004027185.1 Glis glis | reverse complement strand
CCTGGGTTCAATCCCCAGTACCGCAAAAAAAAAAAAAAGAGCAAAATCAGAAGGCTGAAGAGCGCACTGAGTCAGATTACAGGCTGAAAAAAAACAATAATGATCAACATGAAAAGAAATGAGAGGAGCTTTAATATATGTTAATATGCATTAAATATATATTAATAATATATATGAAAATGAGTTCAAATGTCAAAGCAAAAATGTTAAAGACAAAATTAGTCAAGTTTATGTGAGAAGAAAATAAAAATGTAAATGATAAATTTCATAATGGAAAAATGACTTTTAAATAGTAAAAGCAATGAAATTTTCAGGTTTGAAAGTAAGAAGCTGTTGTCTGTCTCTCTCCTTTTTTTATTTTTTGACAGTAAATGGAAATCAGGGACTACATAGATTGAAAGTCACCTGGAATTTAAGCATTGAAAGTAAAAATAAAAAAAGAAACAGACAAATTTGTCACCAACAATAGAGTTGCTGAAACCTGTGGATTCTAGAAAACGGCACTAGTTTATGCATAATCATTTGTGAGAGTGAGCAATGAGGAATTTCGTAAGTGGTGCTTAGGAGTTACCAGGATCTTTCAATCTAAGCAGTAGCTTGGTTAAGTAGGGTGCTTTGGTTGGAACAGGCTTAGCATACACCTGTCTTCCTCTTCCATCCCAACATTGCAGATACAAGGCAGGAGTCGTGAACTTCAAAGTCAGCACCCATGTATTTGAGTCCCCAGCCTGGCACTTAACTTTTGGGGTGTTTTCACTTAGGAATAAAAGCTCCCTGCCTGACCTTTCTCACTTCTTAAATGGGGCTATGCTAAGCTAAGCTAATACCTCCCTCATAGGAATGTTGTGAGGGTCAAAAGGAACTCATATATGCAAAAGTATTTTGTAAGTGTGCCTGAATACTTTTACTGTAACAGAGAGATATTTTTGGAATTATTTCTAATGAGAAGAAGGAACTAAGAAAGGTGACGAGTTAACTTCTTGTTCTTTTCATTCATTGAAGTTCTTGAGCCTTTAGAGCATCATCTAAATTCAGGGCTTCCTTACCTGGAGTCCATGGATCATGAACGGGATTGTGAGGGGATCAGATCAGGGGATTGTGAGCTTGGATTGAAAAACCAAAGCATTGTGTTTTAGTTTCATTAACCTCTAATTGAAATTTAGCATTTCCTTCAATTATGAAAGGCAACAAGTTGCAGTAGTATTTAGCAGGATCTGTGACTTCATCATCAGTAGACATCAGATACTTTCATATCACATTATACCTGTTGCTGATATCTAGAAAGTGGTTATGTGTCCACAGCTTTGACATTGTTGTTATTAGACCATCTGCTAGATCTTGTTGTTTAATATGTTACTAAAGAATTACATATAGTACTGTATCAAAATTTGTGTTTTAATCTTTAGATATTTCAGTGTCATTGGTTTCCTTTGTAATCTGATATATTTTATTTTATGCATTTCCTCTGGGTAGGGTCCATGGAGGCAAAAAAGAATTTTCTAAAGATATTATCCTGAAAGGGGGGGGGTACTGTGGGCTTTACCAGAAAGAGGTATAAAGCATAACCTATTTGCACACTGGCTATTTTTCTAGAGTAAAAGATTCCAGTTATACAGATAAAAATAGCTTAATGTTATAATATAAAGAAACTGCCCTATAATATAATATAAATAAACTCAAGGCATATTCTTTTCACTCTGTATCTTAGAAGAGTACCTTTCTGGCATGCATGGAGGATTCAGGCCAGACTGTACCAGTATATTCAGAGGGGTGATGATTATAATGAATGACAAACAGTACACACACCCTATAGAATAAATACCTTCCAGACACCTGTAGATGATGCCTGAACAGCATCATTTGGAGTGCTCATTTGCAAATCCCTCCAAAATATGGATGTTTACATCTTATTTTAAAGTTTTATTTTGTGTGTTTTTTTGCCATTGGACATTTGATGTATAAAAATGGCCAGCACAGAGATTACTCTGCTCTCGTGGATCTTTGGTTAAACCCCTGTCAGAGCATTCACTGGATGCCTAATATATGTACATCTTTCTCCCTAGAGTCTTAGTTCCTTGAAGTCTCAATACTGTCTTGCTATATTCTCTGCTGACGTTTTTTTTAAGCACCTAACAAGAAATGACTATCCTGGTGTACACATTAAGTAGTTGAGACGTTTTATTGCTTTCATAGTCTTCTTTGCTAGCTTTGCTTTCTGCTTAAAAAATTAGGCTGCATTTGCAAAAACAACAAATAAGGTAGGATTGATTTTCTGTATCATGTTCATCTCGGTTTCCCACACTGGATATTTGAGCTTCCTCACTAACAGGGATTTAAAGGGTATGTTTGTCCTGGGGATTGTCATTGTTCTTCATTTTGCCTGACCATGGTCTCCTTACCCTCTGATAATGCATGTATTGAAGGTTTGCAAGTGATTAGCAACAAACAGTAGTATCAAAGACTCTCAGATCTGGAAGGACGCAGAGTATCTTTTGGGTTGGTAATTCCAGAGGCCAAGGAAGATGAAGGGACTTAACCCGGGCTTCTTTATGGGTAGGTGGTAGACTGAGGAGCTGAATCCAACTGCATATTCTCAATCCATGCCCTTTGGCCACACCAGCTTTTCTTTTTTTTTTTTTTTCGGTACTGGGGATTGAAACCAGGGGCATTCTACCTCTGAGCTACACTCCAGCCCTATTTTTTATTCTTTATTTTGAAACAGGGTCTCACTAAGTTGCGGAGGGCCTCACTAAGTAGCTGAGGCTGGCTGCGAACCTGCAATCCTCCTGTCTCAGCCTTCCAAGTACTGGGATTACAAGCGTGCACCAGCACACCTGGCTCCAGCTTTTCTTTAAAGTGTGTTCCATCCTACAAGAATTTGCATAGGATTCTTTGGTCAGTTGTGAAAATTCTGCATGCCATATATTTTGCTTATTAAAGATTCTGAGAATTTCTGCCATAAAGAAACTTGTCTCATTTTAACCCACCATTTTGCAAGGTTATTTGACTATGCTATCTCTCCCTAGCCCTTCCCCCCCAAATCTACCTAATAAGGAGTCATACTTTGGGAAATACAGTTCTGCACAGTGGTGAGCTTTGATGACGAAGATGATGATGTTGGTGATGATAACAATAGTTGACATTTATTGAGCATTTACAATGTCATAGGCACTGTTCTCAACACTTCACATACATAAGACTCATTTAATTCCTACAGCAACTCATTGAAGCAGTTACTGTTTTCGTTTCCATTTTATAGATGAGGAGACAGGGCCAGAGAAGCAGCTAGAACATAATTTTGTTATACTGTAAACCAGGGCTTCTCAACCTCAGCACTGTTGACATTTTGGCCACAGAATTTGTTGTTATGGAGGCTATCCTATGCGTTGTAGGATGTTTAGCAGCATCCTTGCCCTTTACCCAGTTGTGTCAACCAAAAATGTCTACAGACATCACCAAATGTCCCCTAAATTGCTCCTAGTTGAGAACCACTGTTGCAAACAGTGGGTCTCAAACATGGAAAGAAATACTCTTTCTTGAACAACCTTCTTATTAACTTTGACAGTGACTAATAGTCATTATTGGGCAAACTACACATTACAGGTTCTGTGACTACGTCAAGTAGTATACACTTGTGCGGGGGCAGATGTGAGTTAAACTTGACCCATAGTACTCTCTTCCGCACCATTTCCTTATACTGCTTCTGGCGAGAGCCAAAAGGCCACAGTTGTTGGTTCTGTCTTCAACTTCTAACTGCCCCTTGCACACACCCCCGATTCATGCATTGTTTCTATTTTGTACTTCCTCTTGGACTTGACCCTTATAAAGGCGTACGCGCATATACACGGAGTTGTATTTTCCCTCTGCATAATAGAAGACTTAACACATCTGAATTACTGCACAGTAAGAACTTATGTCCGAGCCAAGATTAACAGCCTCCAAAAAAAACATACCCAGCAATGAATAACTCACAAAGATTTGGCGAAGAAACAGTAAAGATATATGATGAGGTATTAGTGCTAATTTACTGAGTTTCATTTTTCCAGTGTGATAACCTATTAAATTCACATACTTCAAATGGGTTTGAGGCTTCTGGTCATTGTTTCTTTGTAATTTAATATGCCACTTTCAGGAGAAGCTAAGATATTAAAAAGGGACAGTGAAAACAGCTAGGTTTAAAACCCGGCCCTGCCAAACATTTCCTAACCATGTGACCTCATGTCTTTTTGCTAAGAGTTTGTTTCCCCACCAGTAAAATGAGGTCATGATATGAAACTGATCATAGAGTCAAAGAGGTGAAATGAGAAAATGTTTGCACCAGTATCCAGCCCAGGTCCTGGCATGTAAGTTTTCTTTCCTTCCAGAACTAATTTATCAGGGGACTCTTATCATAGTTTTCAACTTCATTATCTGTTTTATTTTTTGGGGGGTATTTCTTTAAGTGTAAACCAATTTTGAAGGGAACAGAGATACCATCAAGTAGCCTAGTGCAGATACTCTTATTACAAGGTGGAGCATGGAGACCAGGATACATACAGTCTTCAAAACCATTGGATTTTTAATTTTCTATTTAAAGATAACAAGGTAGCAGAAGGAGGAAGCACAAGACTCTCTAGAGGGCCTAACAGAACTAAAGTCTGCCCTAGCTATTTACTCATTCAACTTTCAGGGGTTATTTAAATGCCTGCTATATGCCTGATATTATGCAAATCCTGTGGATACAAAGAGAACAAAATAACAAAAAATTAGCTACTCTGTCCCTGCCCCATTCTCTAGTAGAACACAGTGACCATGTCATGTCTTTGTCCCAACTCCAGTTGATATTTTCTGCCTGGAATACTGGTTTGAAATGTGTTCTGAAGCTTGTCCATGGGCAAGAGATAAAGGCAGGTTCAAGGCCAGCCTTAGTAACTTAGACCTTGGTTCAAAATAAAAAAAATTTAAAAAATGGCTGGGTGTTGTATCTCAGGTGTAGAATGGTACTAGGTTCAATCTCCAGTACACCCCCCCCCAACAAAAAGAAAAAAGTATGAGAAGGCAATAGGGAAATAAAAGTATATCACACATGGGGATTAGTGTTGCTTTGTAAAATTTTGTTTTGGTTATGTATCTATTGTGCACCAGGTTATGATGGAAAATACATTTCCGACAAGGAGTCCTATAAAAATCGTGAGTAGTGGCTACATATACTCCCCCTCCTTTCTCATATATTCATACTTTTTGTCCTCAAATTACATGACGCCTTTGATTGTTTGGGCCCTACTAATCAAAAACATAGGGCAACTCATTCTGGTAGTTATTCTTCAATACATGATATGTTTATCCTTTAATCTACTTTCTTAGAGTCTTAATAATTTGTGTAGGGTGCTTAGTAATTCCATTTATAGTAAGTTCTGGTGGGAAGGAAAATAGCCAAGTATTTAGAAACCTAGGCACTCGAGTGAAGCTTCCTGGTACAGGCCACGCTGCATTAGAGCTGCAAGGCCAACTGGTCCTATCACGTGGCAAGAACTTGTAGAAACTGCATCTGTAAACAGAAAGTAAAAATGCTGCTGTATATCATGTGTTGGGAGCATGTCCACTGTGAGGGATTAGGAGCTACAAACACAGTTCTACCACTTGATCTAGTGGCTCTTAGTTCTAGTTTATTACAAAAGGGTAAGGAAGAAAATGAAATCCTGTAATAATGGTAAGAGAAGTGTCCATGGAAAGGAAGAGTATTTGGAAGCCACAAGGAAAGAGGATTGGCAACAGGAGAGTCAGCAAGATCATGAGGAAAAGCCACACTCTTGTTTGTTGTGCTCTAGTACACAGAATGGTCACTTAAAAGTTACACATCAGTGCTTTATAATTAGGGACCACCCCCCCCTTTTTGTGCAACAAACTTGCATGACTATTATGGAGGTGAGAATTCCATAGTCTAAACATACTTCTGAGACATGACCAATCAAAAGCAAGTTTGAAGCAAGACAGAAATGGGTTTGAATCTGGTTCTGCCATTTCCTAGCTCCTTGGTCCTCAGCAGACCACTTCATCTCTTGGAACATTAATCCTCTTACACGTGAAATGGATATAAAAACATATTTCACAAGGTGATTATCAAGACTACTGTAAAATACCTAGCACGTGATGAGTGCCCAAAGGTTACTTTTCCCCGACACCCCACCCTATTGGAGAAAGGCAGATTTGCAATGTGTTTTTTAAAGCATGAACAGTTTCCACGTGAGCACATGTGGAAACACGGACAAGATCAAAGTTTGAGATCATAAAGCAAAACTTTCCAAAAGGACCTTCAGTTGCAAAGTAATGAAGTCCGTCACCCCTCCCTGTGTACCTGTGGCTACCTGCTTTGTCTTGTTGCAGGGAGCAAAGGAAAATGAACTCACTGAGACTATCCCTTCCACAGCCTGGCTTGCTGTCCATCACACTTCATTCCACAGTCTAGATCAGCAGCTTGGCATCTTGCATGTTTAATGTAGACTCAGTATTTCTTATAGGTTACGAGGTCTCATCAGGCACGGTGGTGCTCAACCGAAATCCCAGTACTAGGAAGGCTGAGACAAGAGATCACAGGTTCAGTTGAGGACAGCCTCAGCAATGTAGTGAGACTCCCAGCAACCTACGGAGACCATTTCAAAATTTAAAAAATAGGGCTGGGGGTATAGCTAGAAGGTAGAATGCCCCGGATTCAATCTCCAATACCACACACACAAAAAAAAGTTCTCATAAAAAACTTTTTACTTCTCTGAATTAGTTAGGCAAGGCAATTAGACTAACTAGTCTACCTGAATAAAAGTTCCATCCAAACTATCCTAAGCTTCTGTGATCCTTCTTTCCATTGACATGTGATCTACAATGTGGCCCTGGTAACTTTTTCCCCCTTCATTGGAAGGCTTTCCAGCTTCCAGTCAGTTTGGGTAGTAACATTAGCAAAAATAGTCGTTCTATCCCTGACTCTTCAATCCCATCTCCTGCAGTCAGTGGCTGTAGGAAGAGAGCCCTAGTCTGTTTGCTCAAGAGTTGCTGAAAGCAGGACTTCCTTTTCAAGAAATAATACACCAAGTGCCAAGTGACAAGCCGTACTTTCACGTGAACACAAAGTGATGTTATCTTTATCACAACATGCTCATGTTATGGCATGCCCTTTATAAAAGTCCCAGAAAAAAAAAGTACCTTGGTGAACAGGCACTTTATTTATTGATATATTTATTTTGTGGTACTGGGGATTGAACCTGGGGGTGTTCTACCTCTGAGCTACATCCACAGCCCTTTTTATATTTTGTTTTGAAACAGGGTCGCTAGGTTGCTGATGGGTACTTGAAAAAAACATTCTTTCGCCGGGTATGGTGGGGCATGCCTGTAATCCCAGGACTTGGGGAGGCTGAGATTGGAGTGTCCAACAATTCATAGCTTTCTTGGACTTTTTATATGAAAATTTCTCCTTGGTCAGTTAATAGTCTAAAAGACAGGGGAGTGTTGACTTTAGGGGAAGGTTTGAAATTGCTATCCTGCAGTTTATCACCACACTTTATCACCACAGTTAAATCCTAAGAGCTGCTAATTGAGGAAGAAGACAAATGTTATTTCAGTAACACAAAAGATAGCTACTTTACCATTTTTTTAATTGGGAATATTGTTATCACTTAGTTTCAAATCTGCAATGTTTTAAATTATTGAAAATTATGAATCAGTTTAATTTTTACCTTTTCAGAGTTACCAATTCAGAAGCTTGGTCTTTATTACATATATGAAAGTTTTACAGAGTCACTGGCAAAATACTGCAGTTATGAGTCTAAAGGACTAAATGCTTTTAAAATTGTATTCCTCTAATTTGTGGGAGCTAGAGAGGAAACAGGAAACATAAGAGACTTTGGATAAATGTGGAGAGAGACCAGTAGAATAGTGGAAAGGGATTGGGGGAGGAGGTGGAGAGGGCAAAAAGGAGGATTGAGGAAGGAAACAGTTCAAATAAATGCTTTGGCAATAGATAAATATATTACTACCGGTTTCACCAGCACATAGGGGGAGAGAGGAAGAGATAGTGGGGTGGGACGTAGAGGGAAGTACACCAAGAGCTGTGTGCATATAAGTTTGTATCATATTGACCCTCACTATGATGTATAATTGCAGTGCACTAATATAAATATAAAAATATAATGTGACACATAAAAATAAACTACATATGTAACTTAAAAAAATTGTATTCCCCTAGCCAGCTCTGTTCTGCTTTTGTAACATTAATATAATTTATCTCAGATTATTGTAAACGATGTGATTTTCAATGAATCTTTGAACATTTGTTTATAATTTTAGGAAATCCTTATAAATACAAAGAAAGACTAAATACTAATATACAAAAATTAAAATTAAATTTTAAATAGATCCACCGAAGAATTAAATATGTTTTGTTTTAAAGCTGTTGGTCATCCTTTAAAATGTTTGAAAAACATTTTGACACTCATCATCAAAGTGAGGGAAAATGTAAACAATTCAGTTTCTGCTCTTGCCAGTGGGCATTTTATGCTAATCAAGTTACTAAGTTGGAGGGCTGTCAAGGGTTTGGAGAGCCGAATGTCATTTTCTCCAAAAGCCAAGCCCCCTAAGTGGTTTTCTAGAGGCAGGCATTTTCTGATGTGCTTGATCTCCATAATGCTCACTTCTCCAAGTGCCCCAATCCTCATGTACAACCACCATGTACTCACTAGTTGGGGAAAGGGGTGCTCTCTGGAAGGCTACATGGTCTGAAGGCTTATAGTATGCAGAGGTAGTAGGGGTGCACAGGTATCTAACCTCAGCCTTAACCACAGTATACAATTTTTTGCAAGGGAATTACTAGGTCTTCCTAGGTTCTTAGACTTAGTCCTCACTACTGGATCCACTAAGAATTTGTGTTCTGAGAGGTCATCTTTTTAAAGTCTGTTAAGGGTGAAGGATGTAGCTCAGTGGTAGAGTATTTGCCAGGCATATGTGAGGCCCTGGGTTCAATTCCCACTATAAGAAAAAAAATTGAAAAAAATTTGAAAAATTGTTAAATGGTTTATATAACTGGTTACCTTTCCATTATTGATCTGAATCATGGTTCTTTATGATTTGATACATCACGTAAATGGGCCGATTCCCAGTGCTTGATTGTTCGGGTGGCACAGAGTGTTGACCCTGACTAGAGGGAGTGTGCATGGAGGATGTCATCCACTTCTCCTGTTTTATAGTTACTGGAATCGTGATTACAATCACAGGTCCTTGAGATTCAGAGTTGAGTCAGTTTCCATCCCACTGCTTTCTAATGCAGTGCCTCCTTCATGCTCAGAATAGCATGTGCTGAGGGCCTGAGAGTTCTGGAGAGCAAAATGTGCTGTGAAAAGTGCATTCTTGTTTGTTTGGGCTTTGGTGTGGCTTTGTAGTTACTTAAAAATACAGACTTCATTCTCCCATCTGCACCGCCCCCTGGCTTTGGGGGCCATGGAAGCATGGATTAAAAAATAAAACTAAAGACCACGAAAATTACAGAATGGCAGGTCCCTGCAATTTTATTTTTATTTTTTAAAATAGTTATTACTCTTGACACTGACATTTTATCTTCAAAGTGCTTGATGAATATTACTTAACTTTTTAAAAGTTTAAGGAAGTCAAGTCAACTTGCTTTTTCATAGTGAATATCCCATTGAAGTCAGGTAGTATAAGATTGAGAAATAATTGAGCTATAATAGAATTATTAAAAGAAGCTTAATGGGATGCCTGGGCTTCAAAGAACAGAGATCTAAGTGGAATAAATTAATGTACATCTAAAAAAGCAATTTGGTTCAAGCTGAAGAAAAACTGAATTTCTTATCTTGGCCAAATAAATTCATGACTAAATAAAATCCCTTACTGGTAAGTGAAATGGACTGCACTTAATTTGATTTTTGCACTATTCATGAGGCTGTAAGTGATGTGTGACCTGATATCTACATTAAACATTTAAATAGATGTAAACATTTAATAGATTTGGTCCCATTACTTTTTTCATACTTACTTGAGAAGTAGCAAAAAATCATAATAATAAGCCCAGAATTAACTCATCCAAATAGAAAAAAAAGTGGCCTCAAATGGTCAGCATTGAAAAGCATTTTCAAAACAAACAAAAATACACATAGTTAAAAGTTTAGAACATCCTGTAATTTAAAAATAACTTCCATACTGAATTTCTGAAATATTGTTTCCATTGAAAGTTTCACTTTTCAGGTTATTATTCTAATATGGCACATATTATTTCCTGATTAATTTTCCCCCAATCTGTTCACATTTATGCCGTGTCCCATAAACCCACACATGTACACATACACTGACAGTTATCAGCAGTGAGTTAATGTTTAACTCTTTTAGCAATGAGGAAGTGCTCTAGTAGATAAATCCCAAACCCTGGACACCAGTAATTCATCTTAATCCCTTCTATGTAATGAGAGCAATTGATAGAATACAATGAAAAAAATTTTGGATGTGTACATAATATGTAGACAAAGCAAATAACCACCTTTGAGGATGTAATTCCAGGGATGTCTAAGGTAGCTTTTACTGAGCTGAGCCTCGGTTTTCTCATTTGTAATATGGTCTCAGTTCAAAACAAAAAACAGTAGCTCAACTCTTGCCACACAGCATGTTTTTCATAAATGCTTATTGTCTTCCATCAAAGTCAAGATCCTTGCGAGTTCCTGCTTTAGAAAGACAGCAGAGCTAATTCTTTTGCGTTCCTGGCTGTTTTATGCCTGAGCCCATTGACATGGGCCATATGAGAAAAAGCTTCATCTGCCTTGTCTGGTTTTTATGTTTTTTTATGTATATTTTAAATTTTTGATTAACATATATTGTACATATTGGTGGGGTTCAGTGTAATATTTTAATACATGCATCTGGTGTGCACTGATCACATCCAGTCTCCTTCCTCCCCCTGCCAACCTTGACTGGTCCCTAGTCCATTGCATTGAGTCTTCAAAGTCCCACAGAGTCATCACTCCCACTGTGAAGCTCTCCATGACCTCCTTCCGGACAAAACCCATCAATGCTTTCCCTTTCTCTCATCTTTACATATTTCTGTTTTTGCTTGCATGATAGTGAGGCATTATTTTTTTATCTGCCCACTATCCACTTGGTTGTTGGCTCATCAGTGCTGGACCACATAGACTTCATCTCTGTTCTCTATTCCTTGGTATGTAAAGGTTACAGGATGGATTTTTCTTGAGATAAAATGAGGTGAAAGTGCTTACCATGGTCATTAAAAGGTTTTTAAGATTCAGTCTAAAATATGTAGCAGCACCAGGCATGGTGGTGCATATCTGTAATTCCAGTACTGGGGAGGCTGAGACAGGAGGATTGCAAGTTTGAAGCCAGCCTCAGCAACTTAGCGAGACCCTGTTTCAAAATAAAAACATAAAATGGGGCTGGGGGAGTAGCTCAGAGGTAGAATGCCCCTGGGTTCAGTCCCCAGCACCAGACACACACACACACACACACACACACACACACACACACACACACCACAGTATAGCAGCTATTTTTAAAATTGTGTTCCATTTAAAAAAGTAACGTTACATTATTTTTCCTGTAAAAAGTAAATCAGAGCCAGGCATGGTGCGTGTAATCCTAGTACTTGAGAGGCTGAGACAGGAGGATCATAGGTTTGAGGACAGCCTCAGCAATTTAGTGAGGCTCTCAACAACCTAGTAAGACCCTGTTTCCAAATAAATAATAAAAAATAGGACTGGGGTTGTAGCTTGGAGGTAGAATTCCTCTGGGTTCAATCCCCAGCACCACACACACAAAAAAAAAAGCAAATCAGTTTAATGGCAGAAATTTTGGAAAACACATATAGTAGTCCTCTTACTTACTGTTTTGCTTTCTTTAGTTTCAGTTACCTGTGGTCAACTGCAGCTTTAAAATATTAATTGGAGGATTCCAGAAGTAAACAGTTAATGAGATTTAAATAGCTTTTATTACAGTATGTCATTGTGGTTGTTCTATTTCATTATTAGTTGTTGTTAACCTATTAATTTGTAAATTAAAACTTTCTCATAGATATGTATGTATAGGAAAAACCTAGTACACATAGGACCCCACTGGGAGTCTTAGAACATATCCTCCTCACATATGGGAGGACTATTGTACGTTCGTACTGAAAAAATTAAAATCATTTATTATTCTACTATTCAGTGATTAACATTATTAACAGGTTGATATATTTCCTTAATCTTTTTACTTAAAGATATGAATATATATACATATTTATTTATTTATATATTTTCGTGGTCCTGGGAATGGAACCCAGGGGCATTCTATCTCCAAGCTATACCCCTAGACCTATTTTATTCTTTTATTTTGAAACAGGGTCTCACAAAGTTGCAGATGGCCTCAGTAAGTTGCTGAGACTGGCCACGAACCTGTGATCCTCCTGTCTCAGCCTCTTAAGTACTGGGATTATATACAGGATTTAACATTCAACCGGTTTAGCTACACTGGTTGTTAAAATGTTGAAATATGTTCATACTGGTTGGAAAATAGTTGCCACCCCAGTCTTCCCGCACACCTTACCTCCCCTGCCACCTCTCCTTCTGGACTCCTAATGAACTAGTAGCTAAGGGGTTAGTGCCTGGCACAGGAGCAGGGGGCACAGGGTATCCATTCTAATTAGTCCTGATGGTAGGTGATACATCTGTTCAAAATAGTTGACACCCCTAAAACTTTGCATAAATTTCTCATTATTTCTTTAAAGAACTAGTAGTGAAAATCTTTGACCAACAAACATGTGTCAGGATCCTATCTGGAAACAGCTCACTCAAGTTAAGATAATTCAAGGAGGGCTCAATAAAGGAGCTATCTAAAATGGAAGGGCAGAGTGGTAAGAGCAGAGACACTTTTCACCCCAGGCATAAAGGTGAGTGGCTTCTGGGACCTGCATGGAGAGAGCCACTTTCAGAAGAGCTGACCTGTGGTTCCCACCGGGAACAAGCCCCAGGAATGCTATCCCAGATTCCCTCTGATCTCCTACTGGGGCTCCCCACTGTCCCAACTGGAAGTCAGAGCACTGGGAAACCTGTTTATATAGTTCCTTTCAGCCTTGCCTCCCAGGGTGGAGAGGTAATTTGGAGGGGTAAGCCCAGAAGAAAGTGGGCACATGCGTAGCCTCTTTATTCCAGAATAAGAATTTGCCTCTAGAAAATTGTCTTAGAGCCTCAAATGTAGGCTATAATCAGGATCTATGAGTTGATTACATTTACAAATAATCTGAATTGACTCATAGGGAGTCCAGTCTGGTGCAGTAGTGGGAAGGAGAAATCCCAGGAGTCTCGGGGACCTGAGCATGCAGAGAGAAGGGAATTTGGCATGGATGTGGGAGGACCTGGCATGGACACCTCCCACCCAGGGTGCTCAGCGGTGGGAAGAGTGGATGTGCAGCCTCGGAGAGCAAACCTCTCGTGATTATCTTCAGCTCTTTCTACGCAGGGCAAGTGGGCCAACCCCAATAATCATGGAAGTTGTAAAATTACCTGAGAAGAGACTTTAAAGAACAGTTCAATTGGTTGTTTTAGTACTGTTGTTAGTCACAGAACCTTTTCAGGAAGTGAACTTTCATGCAGGAACCCAACATATAAAAACAAACCTAAGTCCAGCCACTGTGGTTCGGAGCCTTCCACCCTCTCTTCTCCTCTAATTGTATACCCTTGGGACTTGGGTGAGGAAGTCACTCCAGGATGTACAATCCTCGACTCTGGACTGGCTCTGCTGTGTCTACAGAGAGAGCCTCCTGCAGTAGTGGTCAGTTTATCATGGAGGGTTCTCCTCATGGTGTCTCCACTCCACACTATTGACTCACCAGCTTGGTAACCATAAGGAGCTGCCATGAGGTAACCACCATCTAGCTCACAGCCTTGCATCAGGTCTCCCCCTAGCTGCACCTTATAACCACGTGAGAATCTTTCCTAACTATACCACTGCTCGGCCTGTGTCTGAAGGGCCTGCTTTGTTCACAGTGCTGCTGGGTGCACAGGCATCAGTCATGTTTAGAAGTTCAGCATTCTAGTAACAGCCAGGGATGAGAACCTCTGTTCTGGTGGCAGCGAGCCTTAGAATTCCCAGAAAAGAGAAGTTTGCTTAGGTCCAACCTGGGCAGCAGCTGATATTTCTCAGCAGTTCCAGGACAGATTGTGAAATTTGGTGGAAAAAAAAAAAGTAAGCTGCTCATTTGGAAAAAGATTGGAGGCTGATTTTGTGACGTGGAAATTGGGACTAAATTGCTCATAATTATGTTGTTTTTCAAGATACATGTAAATCAGAAATAAACTGAGTAATAAAAGTCTAGGGAGAGGCAAATGTCAGGACATGTAAGTGATGGGAGGTAAAGTTACGTTTTCCCAAGATTCATCTACTGATATCCCATCATACACATATAGTGGCTACTGTATGTTTTTTGCATATACAAAAAATGTTCTCAACATTTAAATTTATTGGGGTAAATATATGTTTTAATTAGAGGTGACTATATTTTTAATGTTTCTGAAATGGCTCAGTAGAATTATCTGGAGTTATAGCATAAATTTTTAGCAGGATTTCTAGGCATAATGACAATAGTATTTCTTTTTTTTTTTTTGCAGAACTGGGGATTGAACCCAGGGGCATTCTACCTCCAAGTTACACCCCCGGCCCTATTTTTTATTCTTTATTTTGAAACCGGGTCTCACGAAGTTGCGGAGGGCCTCACTAAGTAGCTGAGGCTGACCGCGAACCCGGATCCTCCGGTCTCCGCCTCCCAAGTACTGGGATTACAAGCGTGCACCACCACGCCCGGCTGACAATAGTATTTCTAAGAATATGTATTTCCTTCATATAACAAGTATCGTTAAGATGTACACGTGAAACTCTATAATTTATATGAAGGCATTTCTATAATTTGTTATCTAATGATTTAAAATTAATAAGCAATAAATCATTTATTTTGTTTTACATTTTCTTTTCACCAGCATTATTATGAAACCTCTGTGCATTCTTTTTTTCTCTTTTCTTTTTCCTTCTTTTCGTGTATATGTGTGTGTGTGCGTGTGTGTGGTGCTGGGGATTGAACCCAGGGCTTCATGCATGCTAGGTACTCTATCCCTGAGCCACATCCCCTATGAAACCTGTGCCCTATATTTTTTTTATACTTTATTTTGAAACCGGGTCTCACGAAGTTACGGAGGGCCTCACTAAGTAGAGAGAGAGAGAGAGAGAGAGAAAGCTGAGGCTGGCCGTGAACCCGGATCCTCCGGTCTCCGCCTCCCAAAGTACTCTCCTTTCCTTTTAAAGTACGTTTTTTCTTACTAAAATTCCAATAGAAGTTATAGCTCTAGAAAAGAAAACTAATTGTAAATTTATTAGGAAAAGTTCTTCCTATATTTCTGTCTTCAAAGTGTGTTTATTTGTCTTCAAATGCCATATGTTAATTAAATCCATTAATGCCTCTTGTCAGGAAATGGAATTGTTTTGATTTTGTGCTTCATGCATTTCAGAGAGAACATTCTGAGGCCGACATTATAATCAAGGCTTTTAGAAAAAAGATTATTCCTTTCAATACAAGCAGAAAAACTTAAGAATATGTGAATGGCTTTTCACTGCAATAAAAAAATGAAGAGATTTGTAGTAATATACTCAGTTCTGTGGAAAAAATTGCAAAGGTAGAGGCTTCCTCACCAACTGTGGGAACCAGCACGTTTTCCTTGTGGTTGTATCAGGTTATTAGAGGTGGATAGAAAGATCTGCATGAAAGTACGGTGGTACCGATAGGATGCTGTGGCTCCCGTGGTCCAGAGGGCTGCCCCTTCCGCGCCACTGAGGTTGGACTTGTGACTTTGGTTCTCTGGGTTTTCTTTCAGTTGCTCTGTTACCTCTCCTCTGTTTCTTGAATTTGAGATGCTTTGGGATATTTTGTTGGGAAATAATTTATACACTTTGCGAAGTAGTTCCAGGGCACCTTGAATTGTTTAGAGGAAACATCTGAAAATGCTCACATTTACGTTCATTCTTATTTGGTGCATATTAATATTTGTGTTTCCTTGCTGGTATTAAAATTAAAGAATTCCAGCCCTACATGGGACCTTAGAGATACATTTAGTGAACAGATAGCATAACTGGAGAAGGTGCAGAGGAAAAACATGGTGTCGTTTTGTTTTTAAATAAGGCAGAATTTCTTTTCATGTATCGGATTTGGGTTATGAAGCCTCAATTCTGCATATTCTTTATAAAGAGAAGAAAATGAAGCCAAGCGTGGTGGCGCACGCCTGTCATCCCAGTACTTGGGAGGCTAAGATAGGTGGATCACAGGTTTAAGGCCAGCCTCAGCAACTTAGCAAGACTCTCAACAACTTAGCAAGACCCTGTTTCAAAATAAAAAGTAAAATAGTGCTGGAGGTCTAGTTCAGAGGTAGAATGCCCCTGGCTTCAATCCCCAATACAGCCTCCCCCCAAAAAAAGAATAAAATTGCAGCGATGATGCTTACCTTGCCAAGTTTTGTAAGGCTTGGAGATAACCCAATAATAACATATACAAAAGCCTGCAGAGCATAAAAACTGATGACAGCTATTGTTGTAGTTAGCACTTCTGTTCTCTTCTGCAGACAGCCCACCCTCCGTTCCCAAACCGATTCATTCTGACCTTCATTCCAGTCTCCTTGACATGCTCATGCCATATTCCCTCCTGAAACCCCTTCTGCTCTTCTTGGAGGCTTGGTAGTCCTTGGATCCAAAAATTGCCCTGTCATTATTAGTGGTTCAGGGCATTCGATTTTAAAAGAACAAAAGATTCCATTAAAGTAAACAGTGATTGGGTCCAGTTTCTAATATGCCATCATCAGCACCACCAAAATGACCTGCAGGGAAAAATTTGAACAACACAAAACAAAAGACTCCAGTAAATATAACTTAGCATTCTTTAGTCTGTTCCTTTATTGGAAGAGGCATTCATCATCATCATCATCACCACCCCCACCCCCACCACCACCACCACCACCACCACCACCATCATCATCATCATCATCGTATTAGTCAGTTTGAACTGCCATAAGAAATGGCATAGACAACATTACTTTTTTCTCACAATTCTGAAGGCTTGGACTTGCAAGTCCAAGGTCAAGGTTCTAGCTGACTTCGTTTCTGGTGAGGGCTCTTTTCCTGGCTTACAGATGGCCACTTTCCTGCTGAATCTTCACATGACTTTTTCTCAGTGTGTGCCTGTGGAGAGAGAGGGAGGGAGCAAGCTCTCTGGTGTCTCTTCGTATAAATTCATAAATTCTGTTGAATCAGGTCATGGCCCTTTATCGCCATATGTTTCATCATTTATTTGATAAAATTTGTTCATCATTCAAAAGACTAGAAAATGCTAGAACAGGTTGTGTGTTAGGTTGTATCGGTAAATTCAGGCATAAATTAATCCTTATGTACATTATCTCATTTGATTCTCACAGCAACCCTAGGAGATAGTTATTTGTCTCTGTTTTAGTAGATGGAAAGACAAGTTTTGATAAGTAATTTGCTGATTGTGCAATTAGTAAGTGTGCATAGGAGCCGGAATAAGAACTCAGTCTTCTGCCATGCAGCTGTAATCTAAACCACAGGCTTGCAATGATGATACCTGCATCGTTGCTTTCTGACATCACAAGTTGACAAATTACACACCTAACTCCAGAGTCAGAATGTGCAGTCACATGGCTAGGATGTGGATGCAGGGAGAATGGGGACCTCTGTTGTAATTGATCACAATGCTGTGGTTGTTCTTATTATACTTTGTGCAAACTTAATCATAGGATTTACCCTACTGTTTGGAAATATATACTTTGTCAAGGATTTACCCTTATCCCAATTCCCACCTGGGGACCCATCATGGGCAGAGGTTTGGGTATATGCTTGGCATATAATAGATGCCTAATGAGTGTTAATCTAATGGAATTATTAGTATATTGTGACCTTGGGTAGTTTCCTTGAGATAATTAAACCTCAGACTCAGATTAATCACTTATTAATAAGAGATAATAATATCTACCAGTGTCATTTTTCTGAGGATTAAGTAGGGCGAAAATGTCCATGCCGTTTACTTAAAAAAAAAAGATAGTTGCTTCTCTTCCTCTTCCCCCTTTCCCCTGGGTTTGCATAAATTTGGGGGAAAAAAAGGAAATGATTTAATTTTGGCCTTTATTAGGTGAGGGGTTGTAGGTTAGAGATCCCCCCTATTAAATATCTTCCACATTTTCTACAAATTAAAAACTAATTTTGTGTAATATTCATCTAAAAAACTTTAGATCCCCTCCCCTTGAATGCTTAAGGTTATTGATGATTTGCAGTTCGTCTTAAATTCTTATAATGCGGATGGATTTCCTCTTTTTCATTCCTATAGAGAACACATGCAAAGAGGAAAAGGGAGTTTAGAATGGATGAAGGAGCATAACTTTGGGAAATGGGCTCTTTGCAGAGACGCAGGCCAGAATGTGTGTGGTGGTGGTGGGGAAGTGAGAAGGGCAGGTGCTGGACAGGCAGAGGGAAGAGCATGAGGTCTTTCAGCAGCAGGGCAGGGGCTTAGTGGGGCAGGCAGGGGGGAATCCTAACTCTTCTTGCCAATTCCTCTATACCTTAGTGGTTGCAACCTGGGGATTGTTTCTGATGCCTGATACTGAGCTGTATCTCATTACTACCTGTAAATTAAAAACAATTACATTGCCTGCGATGTTTTTCTTCCATTAAAAATTGTATAAAAATTAAAATTGTATACACCATACATGCATACACATACATACACACATGTGTAGATGCATGCACATCTATAGTCTTGTTACTGAAAAGACACTTTGAAAAGCCTCACTGCTTTGATTCCCATTTCAAAGTCATTACTAAATTGCCTTTTTTTACTCTAAAAGTATCTGTGAATTTTCTAGTGTTTCTTCTCAACAACCCCATGACTAAGTGTTTTATCATAAGTGAATTGAAAATATTTGACAGTAACTGTTTTTTCCCTCTCATTTAGAGATTTTTGTATGTGAATGAAAAGTAACTAAGTGCAAAATCTATGGTGCTAATGCGTGGGGTTCTCCTGGATTTTGAGTCCCACCAGTGGCCATAATGATGAAGCAAGATGACATATTGTGAGCTGGGGTTTGGAAGGAGGGATCCACATGGCAGGACCTGAGGAAGACCTTAGCCAACAGCCAGAAACTCAGGTCAATAGTCCAGCAGCCCATGGAGAACTGAGTCATCTTTGCCCATTTGGAAGAGATGGTATTTCTTCATTGTAATATATATACACTCATATATACATACATATATGTGTGTATGCATGTGTGTGTGTATATCTAAAATTTTACTCCTTTCTTTCTTGTAGCCCACCAGATGTAGGGCAGACACACATCTGGCTTCTATCAGTTAGGGAGTAGCGTTAAGCACATCCTGTTAAATTGTCTGTTCCCAAAAGCAATCCCAACACATTCAGTGGATGTTATTTTTTCCCCACAGTTATGTTCTTGATTGGACCACAAATTTTTCCATAATACTGTACTTGAAAAATACAACATTGTGGCTTTTTATTCATAATTAACCCTCACTTCCATCCTTTTTTTAGAAAACTTTTTTTTTTAAATGAGGCATTAAGTAGATTGTATTACAGCTTTGGAAAGACACTTTGAATATTAGTTACACCACTTTTTAGTTACTGCGATTGAGTTGTTCTCATTTTTTATGTCTGTATACTAATTAGAGCTGCTGTAACTAACTCTCTCCTGTCCCTCACATATCTGAGACATGCTAGATTTGCTACTAAAATAGTTTTAAATCAATTATTTATAAAGGAAATCAGAATGTTAATTTCAAATGAATGTAGAGTTAAAATAACGATAAAAATCTAGGCTTTGAATTTTATTTTATTAGTTATACTACTAAAGGTTTGAAATATAAAAGAAAAAAGATGTCTTTTAGGACAAGAAAATTATAAGTGGGCCCTGAATTTCCTCCAGGGAGTTTTATTGACAGCATTTTTTCATGATTTAACCTTAACTGCTAAGGGCTATAATCAGGCAACCATAATCCTTTTTCTGTTTTCTAGTTGTAACGTAATTCATGGTTAGGCTAGATTTTTGCAGGAAATTTGTTGGCAGTGCATGTGGTGAGGGGATGTACTTTATCAGTGATCTGGTGGAAGCCTTGATTCACTGGATACATCAGAGAAATTAAAGAAAGGACTCATGTTTCAACAGTGACAGCCTCCTTAATAGGGGTAGGGTACAATCTTCCTCTAGACTTTCAAATTATAAACTGAGAAGTTATTTGATAATTTAACAGTTGTCTTCCTTTTTTAAAAATATGGAAGTAAATAGGAAGAGGAAGGCAGGGCATGAGTTACTGCATTACCCTATCTTTTCCCTTAAAGTGATCTGCATATAAAATAACCCATATGACTTCTCAGATATCTTCTGTATCTGGTTGGTAAATCAGATAATTACGAATATTCAGTTTTCTCTGCAAAATGAATCTGAAAAAGTCACAAGAGATTATTGGTTTCAAATATGTAGCATGTACATTCTAAAGTGATGAAACCTATATGTCTCTAAATTAAAATATCAGGTATTGGGAAAATAAAAGAGAATGAACTTCTGGGGGAACTTTATTCAATTAAATATTCTTGATTCTGGAATATATTTGCTACCTAATTTGGATTGTATTTGGCATTGATTTTTATTTGGCATTCTGTACTTGATAAACTAAAACTCCTAACTATCCTCTCATTAATTTGCCTTTTCCACCAGTTACCTATTCCCAGAACAAGATTTCTCAGGGTCTTGTGCAATAGAATCCTTATAACCTAGTGCCCCCCATGAAAGCATACACCATATATTATATGTGCGTGAGTGATTACATGTGTAATCACTAGTACCAAGCTTAGGAAACACTGAATTTTTGTTTCTAGAAAACACAATTGGTATTAGAGTCATATCCAAGTGAGTTTGTTTCTTCCTTATTTGCATCTTGGTAGCACTGTGTAACTAAATATTTTACCTGTGTAGGTATATCTTATGCTCGTTTATTTTTTGTAAATAATATTAATTTTAATGGAAACATAAAAAGAGGAAAGCAAAAACAATTTCTAATTATATCAATTTTTAAATCAGTCATGTCTCCTTCAAGAAAAAATTTTACATATACCTCAGGATATGTGTGTGTGTTTGTAAACATACTTTTACTTACCCAAAGTTATCATATATAGTATTATTCTATGCCTTAATCTTTTGTAAGGCCCATGAAGTACTCTATTTAATGACTATATCATAATTTACTTAGCCAGTATCAATCATATTGGTGGACATTCGGGTATTTCTAGTCTTTTACTTCTAAGAACAGTGAACATCCTTGGACATAAAATTTAGGAGTATTTTTGAAAATGTATTTGTGGAATACATTTCTAGCTGGGAATTGTTGGCTCAGAAGAGCATTACTTTTTAAGAGTACATAAAGCAGTGAACTAAATATCCACTGCAGGGTGACAGCTTAATATTGTTTAAGTACATCCAAGTGGCAGAAATTGACCAAGTAGAATTATTAGACTAAAAATAAAATTGTGCTGAAAGTCACTGGGATGAGCTGTGGACTGTGAATATGGTTGTAAATAGCCTATAATTAACTGTCACCAACTTTAGACTTTATGACTTAAAATTCTTGTCAGCATTTTCCCATCACTTCACAAGCAGTTAGTAAACATTCTTGGGGTTCTTTTAGAGCAAAGCCATTAAAAAAAAAAGAAACTAGCTATGACATACATGTGCTTAACTGTCTTCAGAAGTGAATACTCTAAGGGAGACTGTGTTGTGATGTTGGGAAGCCAGCCTGTTTTCAGTTAATGAATGTGTTTTTCCTCCTTCAGGTGAAAGGGGAGATTTTGGAAAAGTAAAACAGCGAAGAGGCGTGTTATTGCTCCTGCAACTTGGATCTGGAGAGGAGGCAAGATGCTGGCATAGCTGTTGACCTGAGAACCTGCTATGCCAACATATTGCCATCTTTCCTGTCTGACAGCAGCTGAAGCCACCTACCTGAGTGCCATGCCTCCGTGTCTTGCCACGTGCCCTTCCTTGGATGCAGGTGCCCATCACATGGCCTCGTTCACCTCCCTGACCTCCTCTCCTACCCTGCACTGAGTCACCCACTCCATTCCAGCCAATCAGCCTTTCTGGCTGTTCTTGGATACACCGAGGATGTTCCTGCCTCTTAGCTTGCTGCCTTTCATTGTTTGGATCTCAGGGAGGAGATCATAACTGTACTATCTCTAACAGCTGTCATGTACCCCGGTCACCTCTCATCCCATGATGCTGCTATCTCTTTAGAAACATTGGTCACTGCCTGAGCATATTTGTTTACTAGCTTATTTCTTGCATTAGAATGTAAACTCCTTGAGGGTTAGGGACCTTGCTTCATCTTTAACCAGTGTATCTACAGAGCCTGGCAGATAGTAAGGCTTGAGTATATGTTTTTGAAACTAGACCCCAAATTTTATCATATAAAAGAGATGTCAAGTATTATATTTTTCATAATACAAATGGCTTTGATGAAACTTCAGCTCACAGGTAATAATAAAGAAATAAATAGCTAGGCCCAGTACTTGGGAGACTGAGACAAGATGATAGCAGCTTCAAGGCCAGCCCCAGCAACTTAGCGAGACCCTCGGCAACTTAGGAGATCTTGTTTCAAAATAAAAAATAAAAAGGACTGGAAGTGTAGCTCAGAGATAGAATGCCCCTGGATTCGATCCCCAATACCAAAAAAAAAAAAAAAGATAAAAAAGAGAGATAATGTTGAATTCCTGGAAGGCAGCATACAGTAGTAGAAAAGGCATCGGCTTCCAAATAAAACTCACCATGGGTGTTGCCTATGTGTTCTTGGGTAACACATTTAACCTCTGAGCCACAGATTTCTAAGTTTTAAAACTAAAATAATAATACTGACTGCACAGAATTGTTGCGGTGCAGAAGGTATTTTAGTCAGATGACTTAACCTTGTCTCTAAAAAGTTCATATCTACAAAATTCTGTATATATGTGTAGTAGTAGACACTCCATGAATTGTAAGTATTTTACTACTAAGAAAAAAATTCTTCTTTTTTTAGAAACAGGTAATCTTGAGGGGAAATTCTATGCTAGATTATAGTACGTGTAGTATTCTATATCTGAGACAAAGAAATCTTGAGAAAAGGGAAGCATACCAAGCAATGTTGTGTGCATATATGAACTTACCACTTCGACTCTCACTATGATGTATAACTACAAGAAATCAGTTTTAGAAAAAAAGAAATCTTTTTTCTAAGGAGTTGTCAAAGATCTCAAATTCTTCTGGTTCCTTCTCACTCCTCACCTTCCTTTATTTCTGGAGTTCATTTTCTTACAGACTAAGAAAACGTAATTAATACTATTTGATATTCATGATTTTAGGTATTAAAGTATTAGTAAAAAGCTCTGCTTTTAAGTAGGCTAAATTTTACATTAATTTTGATGCTTTCCTAAGATCCCTCTTCTCAGCTGACATTGTTTAGTGTTACTCAGGGGATTAGAACTGTGACATCCAGACGGTGCTCATTATACCTTTGTTTCATGCCTCTGACAGTATATTGAGCTGAGCTGTTAATTTAACAAAAATATGTAGTCCAGAAGTGTGGCAATTTTAGTCTGCAATTTTTAAGTGTTCTGTTTATGGAGGGATAATTGCTTTAAAAACATCATTTAAAACTCAATATAATTAAAAACCTTAAGCAATGTTAGGTATGTTTTCTAATCTAAAGTGTCTACAGACATATTGTTTCTCTTGGTGGCTTGTGTGTTCCTCACTTGTTTTGTTCTTTCAATTATTGAAGTTACTAGCCAGAAATAAATGTATAGAACAGCAGCCACTAGTCCTGGAAGGTCACTGTAGAGCTGTCATTGCCCAAGAAGACTTTGAAGAACCCACTTCACAGCGACACCTGGAAATTGAGAGCTGTATAGCCTTGTTCATTCTTTATCTTGATAGTGAAAATAATTTGCTAAGGAAAAATTTGTTGAGGTAATACAGCTCATTATAAGAACTGGTGATATTTTTACCTATGACTTAGGATTTTTGTTTTTTTTTTTTTGGTACTGGGAATTGAACCCAGAGGCATTCTACCTCCAAGCTACACCCCCAGCCCGATTTTATTTCTTATTTCGAAACAGGGTCTCACTAGCTTGCTGAGTCTCGCTAAGTTGCCAAGGCTGGCTTTGAACCTGTGATCCTCCTGTCTCAGCCTTCCAAGCACTGGGATTACAAGCGTGCACCATCACACCCGGCCTATGACTTAGTTTTTAAAATGCATTTCATGAGTTTGGGCTTCTTTTGCAGTTTGCGGAGTTCCATCTACATCTGTTATAGCAGTACCCCCTGGCCCCTTGATCTCAGTGCACTGATGAGCTAGATTCCAAGCACAGACATGAACTTTGAGCTCCCTTCGCTCAACCCTCCACATCAGAATGTGTTTTCTGTAATTGCTAAACACCTTTACCTTCTTTTATTCCAAGCAAGCAACTGTGGGAGGGGGAAATTAGGACATAGGAACACCAAAGTAAAGGACTAAGAAATTGATATTTTAAAAGTATCCAACAACTTGTCCATGTCAGTGGATTTTACATCTTAGTGTTGCACTAGCAATCACTGGGAGAGCTTCTTTAAAAATGCACACTCCCAAACCATCCTTTAGCCTTTAGATTTAATATGTCTTGATTAAGATTTAAGAATCTTCCTTTTTTAATGAGCACCCTATTGATGTTGATTCAGTTTGAGAATGTGCTATACTTCAATAACATTCGTCTAAGTCCTAAGTCAGAGGGCAGGTTTTAGAAAAATCTTATGGGTTCTCAGTATGGAACTTGGGCATGGCCTTGAAAGGCGCCTGCTCCCCCACTGCGTCTGTGCGTTTGGGAAACTGGAACAGTGCTTTGTGTTCGTGCTTTCTTCTCTGAGGTTTCTTACATAAACAGCCCATATAACTGCACACAGGGGCGCTGCGCATGGACTACCGATGCGCTTCTGCAGAGTTGTTTTTAACTTCAATCATCTTTTCTTCACTGGCTCACATTACAATTTCCAAGATGTTTGATTTTCTTTCCTGATTGACGTGATATTGACCCAAATTCTTTACCTCTAAATATTCACTCTTCTCTAGTATTTCTGTCAAATTTAAATGATACATGAGCTCCTTGAGGCTACGGACTAGGTCTAATTAGGCAGAAGGGGAATTTTCGAGATTTAAGTACTCTTACAGTGGTAAATCTTTCTGTAAACGAAAGGATCATATCTAAATTGATCTATTAAGTTTAGATTTTTAAAAATTGGAACATCTTTTCCTTTGTGAGGCAGTGTAGTATAGTAGAAAGAGCTTCAGAACAAAATGCAAAAACGATCTGGGCTCCCGTCTGGGCGCTGTCATTTTCTCACCCCATGTGTGACTTTGCACAGATCACTTAATCAATTTCCTTCATTGTAAACTGAGGGTAATAGAAGGAGAGATTGTATGACACTTTAGAAAGAAAAGAGAGGAAAGAGAAATAACAGATGTGAAAGCTAAGCATGTATGCAAATTGAAGATAATCTCCAAAAACAAAATAATTGAGGGTTTTATTAGTCTTTTTATTTAAAATGTCTTTTGATGTTTTATTGATTTGTGTTTTTGCTGTCTAATTTGAACATGAAAAATAGTTCTGGGTAGAATGCAGATAACCTTGTCCTCATCCAAGCTGAATCACTTAGTTCTAACTAATTTCCATCAAAAGAAGAGAAAAGTAGTATTTTAGTTAGTCTTATCTTGAGGGAAAATCCAGCTTCTCTTATGTTGTTTAAAAGCCTGGACATAGAATGATACTGATTCGATGACTCATGTATTTGCTTTCAATATCAATGACTTATTTTGAGATTCAAATTGGATAAGGTATATGAAACAGCTTTGAAAAGGGGCAAGAAGTTCTGCAAATATTGAAGTTCTACAATGTTTATAAATCCCTCCCAACTCTCTTCTCCCTTCACTTCCACAAAGGTTTGCTTTTGAAATGGTTGAGATTTTAATAAAATTCAAATATTTTCTACTAAGCCTGGCTAATCATGTTTTCATTTATAGGATTCTGCTTGCTTTCCATTATGTTTGTAGAGGCTAGACTGCAGGAGATTTGTGTGGGGCCCCTCATCTTTCATCTACACTTGTCTAGAAGTGTAGAGCAGACAGGTGGGAAGGTTCAGAGCGTCCACTACCATAGGTTTTCCTACCATAGGAATTCCATCAATTCCTGTCTCAAAACCATAACAAAACCAAAGTAATGCATTTAATGTTCACTGAAACTTCAATGATGTTTTTATTCCCATGTAAATATTTTATGTGTTTATTTAATTTTAGAAAAACACAGTTATCTCTTAAAGGTTAAATTGTCTTAAATGTTTTGAAAGTTAATTTTAGAAATGTTGAGAAATATATAGTATGTGACAAAGTGCAAAGGTGTTGCTTTGACTTTGGGAAACCTCATTAGGAGTTTAGGTGAGAAGATATCCCGCTATGGAGTAGTGGGGCGAATCTGAGATGTTACCTAAAGTTTTTCCAATGCAGGGCTCTATTTGAGAAGTATGTGTATTATTCTTGGATGAAGAAAATTTTAGTTTTAAATGAGGATTAATGTACTTTGCCCATGAGTTGCATGTATGTCACATATTTAGTTGTTAAGAATTAATATTTCTCAGATGTAAGGACATTATTACATATTGTAGTTTTCAAAAGCAAAGCACAGTTGGCCAATGATAAACAAGTTCATTTATAAGTTGATTAATCAACCTGGGTAAGTAATGGAGTATCTGAGTAGGTTTATGTCCTTTTTTAGAGATAAGATGGTCCGCATTGCCAAATGGTGGCAGTATCTGACAGAGCAGGCACATAATCTGCAAATGTGCAACAGAAGTGGAAATTTTTTCTTAAATAGTCCAGAAAACTTTAAAGTCTTAGCTTATATCAGAAAATAACAGTGGGGGCATTTGTTTTACAATTCCTACTAATGCTGCGAGACATGAAAATTAGAAAAATATCATCAAAGATAGTTTGCTAAACTTGGAATTCAAAATCTAGAAGTCCAAAAAGATCTGCAGTGAAGAGACTCGTCAAGCATGCATGAAACTAGGAAAATGACATAGTTACTGGGAAGCAAATCCCCTTCATGATTCGCATACTTTGGAAATGTGTTTTATCTGATTGCTTAACTTTGCAGAAAAATGAGTGATCTGACTTGCTGATTCCAAATTAATTACTTGGCCAATGAAAGAATTTGCAAAAGAGTATTCATGGAATGTGTGTGACCCAGATGGTTTCTATTTGTGTTATCTCACCTGCCTTTTCACTTGCAAAAACGCGATCCCTAAAACTTAGTCTGAGAGACCCATATACTGGGCTTCAGAGAATTGTCATTAAAAAGTTGGTTTGAAACTATTGCTAGATTGTGGAGAGGGCAAGAAGTCCATCAGGGAAGGGAGATCTAGGTATAATTTACTTGAAAGAAAAATCACACTTGAGAATGAAAAAGGGGTAAAGCAAAAGGAAGCAAATACAATTGGTGATGAGGTCAAAAACTGAAAAACAAGAGAAAGCCCACATTTCAAAACCAAAGTTATTACTCTTTTTTTTTTTTTGATACTGGGGATTGAACCCAGGGGTATTCTACCTCTGAGCTACATTCTCAGACCTTTTTATTTTTTGTTTTGGAATAGGGTCTTGGTAGGTTGCTGAGAGTCTCGCTATATTGCTGAGGGTGTCCTCGAACTTGAAATCCTCCTGTCTCAGCCTCCCAAGTACTGGGATTACAGGCATGTGCCACCACACCCAGCTGTGATTAGTCTTTAGATGAATATTTTTCTTAAACTTCACACATTCCAAATAATTACCCAGTGCTTTTAATTATTTTGAATTACATAATTCTTTGCATCATTGCTCTAACTGAATGCAAAAGCTCTAACTGAATGCAAAAGCTCTGTCAGTTTTTTTGAGAAGTATGGAAAACCTTTACTCAACTTCCTATGTCACAAGATGGATTTTTCTGTTATTTATTCACCATTCAATATTTATTAATCACTTCCCATGTACTAGGTACCTAGTACCCTTCCAAAGCTTCCCAACTAAGAAAACAGATAAATAAACCATGGAAAGTTTGATTGTGATAAGGAAGTACTTTTGTGTGTGTGGAAACATAATAAGGAAACCTGGAAAAACTGCTCCACGAAAGAGATTTTGTTGTTATTAAGGTAAAAATAGGGGAAAGAGTAAAACGGAAAGCATGTATGAGAGCCCTGAAACCAGATACTTTGGCCCATCAAGAACTGAGATGCCTGGAATGTTGAGAGTGGTGAGGAAAATAATGGGCTGGGTGTGCAGTGTGGGGAGGAGGGAGCCTTATTAAAGAGTACAGGTCGCATGTTAAGTGCACATTCTCCCCACAGGTTTATTCATTTCTGCCCTCTCAAATGTCCTAAAATTTAAACTCCCCTTGATGCTGTCCCTTCTCTTGCTACTGGCCCATCCTTCTCCTTTTTATTCACTAACTTCTAACAAGAAGAGCAATAATCAGTTCTGCTTCTTCATGACCTCTTACTGCACCCCTGGTAATCTGTCTTTCCCAGAGTACACTTTCCCAGAGGTTCATGGTGCAGTAGTCACAAGTTCCGCAGGCACTCTCACATTGTGTCCTGATTCCCTCAACTCTTCATTCCTGGTGTCTATGACACTCCTTCCTCATCACGCCTCCAAGAACCCTCTCTCAGTCTTCTCCCTGACTCTCACCCTTCCTCTTCAAGCATATTGTCAACAGTTTTTCTTCTGTTTTCCATCCTGATTTATCTGTTTTCCTGAGGTATCTGCGCCCACCACTTGGTTTTCAGCTCTTACAAACGCTGAGAATGTCTTAATTACCTTTCCCAGTCCAGTTTTCCATCTCTAGTTGCCTCTTAGGTAGCCACAAATGGCTGTGCCATCAGTACCACAAACCTTCAGAAAGCCAGAAACCCACCAACCAAATGGCTCCTCTTATTTTGGTTGGAAGCTTCATCACCAATCCACATTGGGAGCCTAAATGTTATCTTTCATCCGTTCCCTACCTGTCCTCATTCTGCCTCTCCATCTAATCAGTTGCCAGACCCTGTTGATTCTACTCAGCAATGTCTCATGTACAGTCATTTCTATCCCAGCTGCCATTGCTCTCGTTCATACCCAGCTCCCAGCTAGACTTGTAAAATCATATAATTCATTTCCCAGCCACTATTCCCACCTTTCATCCAATCCAAATCTATTTCCCATTTCTGCTGGAGTATCTCCCTAAAATGTACATTTGATGATCTTAGTGTCTTGCTGGTTTACTGAATAAAGTCCTGACTCAGCCTAATAGTTAATTTGCTCTACAGGTTTACACCAAACCATTTTTCTCTCTCATCTCCTAGATTTCTGTGTCCCACCCACAGCAGAGTGTTCTAAAAATCTCATGTATATTCACGCCTTCACTCCTTTGTGTTTTTTCCATGTTCTTTTTTTTAACTGCAAAACCATCTATCCCAGAATTCCAAAGAAAATGTCTTCAATGAAATATTCTCTGATACTCCCAATTAATTACTATATCTTAGATCTTCCCAAAGTATTTTTATGTGGTTCAATCATATAAGTGTTTATCCCTTTAAAACATCATTGTATACCTGCCATGTGTGAGGGGCATAATTAGTTTTTCAGCTTATTTTACAGGAGAGAAGGAAAGAGAGTTCTAAAAGTCCTTTTTGAGAGGAGAGCACATGTTCTACATTTTTGTGTATATCTTCACAGTACCATGCACATACATAATGCATTTGATGAATATCTTTCATGGTGATTATCAGTTGTTCTGTTTGATATACAAATATAAGGGTCAGCTTTTATTAAGGCGCGCGCGCACACACACACACACACACACACACACATACACACACACACACACAACGCTGCAATCACTGTAGGCTCTTTCGCCAAATGAGAACAGATTTCCCTCCTTAGAATCTCCAGGTATGCTCTTTTATATAAGTTGTTTTGGTTAGCTTTATTTAATTTAAGGATCAGAGACTTGCTCGGGCTGCCTCGAGAAGAAGAGCTCCAGTGTAAGAATCCATAAGGCCTGGAACTAGATGTCAGGAACCAAAGCAGGTCTGAGGATTTGCTCTTCTGCACACCTGTCATTTCCTAGGGGCCACCCACTCTCGTTCAGTTCACCTTTTTTCCTCTTGCTCATTTTTCTCTTATCGTAGTGTTGGTTTGGAAGGGACTTAATTGGCTACCACCACCCACTTTTCCAGACTCGGTCTCTATATCATGACCTATCAGCTACATCCCCCACTCTTAACTGTAGCAGCCTTTTCCTGTTTCCTAGTTCCATTTTTCAAAAGTGAGCACCTGAGGGGACGAGCTCTCCTTTGGGGGCAGGCCACATCATAGGTTTTCTACATAAACAGACCTTGGGGCAGGTAGCAAGCCTCGTGCAATCATTTCCAGCCTGCTATGGATCTCGGCTGCCTAGGTCACAGGGACTGTGAGCAGGGTACTTCCTCTTCACAAGGAGTGTGAGCCTGGACTGTCCAGACTTACCAAGTGCCATCACTGAATAGATGTCCATATATATCCATGTGTACTTAACATTTAGAATTCTTTTCCTCCTATCATATATCCTAACATAACTTCCCCAAATGCTAAAATAATCTTGTTGATAAAAATACCAAAACCCTAACTCTTGTTCCCCCTTCCCTTTTTAGTAATGTGCTTTGTCTTTCAAACTACACACACTTAAAAGATTTGGGATTGCTGATGTTCCCCAAAATCTAAAACCTTAGAGATTCTTTGTCTCCCCTCCCTCACCATTTCATCAAGTCCGCGTAAATCCCTAGTTTCTGGTGTTTGCCCTTTCTTTTGCCATGCTTTAGCTTATTGCTTCCAAGAATTTTTGATAAACTGTTAGAAGATGGGAAGCTGGATCTGCTCGTTTCATGCCATTCTTTAGGCCGCTGTTCTTTTTGATACTTAACTCACAAAATGAGTTTTATGCTCCATAATTTGCTGAGTGAACAAGTTAGGCCATGCAAAAGAAAAGAACAAAAAGAGAGAAACTTTTCTAGATTAAAGTCATTGGATCTAATATCCTGGGAAATTTCCAAGACTTTTTTTAAACTTCAATTCCTAAGTTACATAATACTGAATTATCTTAGTAAACCACATTGTGCCTGTAGCATAAATAGCCTCAGTTTCTAATTTAATCTCACTTTATACTTTCCCTTATGAGCTCCCCAAAATGTCCTTTTATGGCTGCAGCCAGAATCAGAGTTAAGCATTCCTTTATCTTGGCCTTCTTTGATTTTTTAAAACATTAATTGACTGAATTTTAAAAAATAGTAATCAAGCAGCAAAGTCTTTTGTGGCATTTCTCTTGCCTCTAGCTAATGTTTGTAATTCCTTGGTAATGTGTTTTGGTATGTGGGTTTTATTCTCTTGCTCCATTTAGGACATGACAAAATTACAAGAGAATCTAAAAGCTAACAACTTGTTCTTCCTCTCAGGGAGGCCAAGAGTAGTGATAAGTTAGAAAAACGATGTAACATTAAAGTCAATCTCTAAGGAATCAAATGTGGAATATCTCGATTTCACTGCTGTCATTTGTAGGTACTCTGTACATATTCATTAAGATACCTGGCAGAATTTTCATTAAGGGAATTTTTCATTACGTTCTTAGGGTCATTTTAGACGTTCACTATCAAGACTGTAAAGGAGTTAGAACTTAAAAGTCAAGTCTGTTAGGCCAGTATGGTGGCTCACGCCAGTAATCCCAGCACCTGGGAGGCTGAGACAGGAGGATCACAGGTTCAAGGACAACCTTAGCAATTTGGCAAGACTCTCAGCAACCCAGCAAGACACTGTTTCAAAACAAAAAATAAAAAGGGATGGGGGTAAAGCTCAGATGTAGAATGCCCCTGGATTCAATCCCTAGAAACACACACACACATACACACACACACACACACACACACACACACACACACACAAAGTTTCTTTTAGGAAGAACATAAAGAGTAATTAACAACACTGCCTTCCAGAAAAATCTCAGTTAATTGTGTATCATGCACTAGAGCTTCATCCTCTGAAAAGACTGTGGAAGACGTCTGCACTGCCTTTGTACAGTGCCCTTCTTTTCCATAGACCACCACCTGGCGTCCTCATTTTTGTTTGAGGCCTAGGGAAAGAAGCATACCTGGTCTCCTTCCTCTTTATTACACAGCTTGCAATTGCCTATCTGCCAGAAGATCAATGGTCTTAGTGTTTTGTTTTCTAACTTTTTCAAGGGAAAGAATGTCTAGGAGTCATGATGCTTTTAGCAGAACATCATGAATTGTTACAATAATTTTAATTACATATTAAAGACAAATCAGATACCACCTTGAGAAGCCAAGACATCATTGTCTATATTAATGTTTTATGACAAATTTATTTTGGAAAGTGATTATAATTTAGAAAGGTATCTCCATTAATTTATTTGTGTATGAATTGGGCAATGCCTGCTGTGATTTAATTTTAGCAGTAAACTATCTGTTCCATTGAATCTGAGAACCAATGGTCTTAATGATTTACGTCTTGGCAATTAAAATGACAAGTTGTCTAATGTAAAGCCTAGTATAAAATTTTGAGAATTGCAGAAAATTTATTGCTGTTTTTTTTAACTAAAAAAGTATTTGTGCCTGTGTTTATATCTAAATAAGTTATAATGCTTTTTACCTATCACCCCTCTTTTAATGTTCTCAGCTTCCTGCCACCCATATCCCCCAACACACACATACCCACTTTTTCTTTTCACATTAGTGTGTCATTTTCTAATTATGACCAAATACATCGACTGAGAAACAGACATGTACTAAAGATGGAAAAGTTCAATTTTGCTAAAATCTAAACTTAAGTACTGTAGTGTTCTGGCTTACTTTCCTTGAAAAAAAGAGTCACTTTCTTTTACCATCTGGGATGATAATGTGAAAGTCCAAAGGATGTGTCATGAGTTATGATTCACAATTTCACGTTTTTAAAAGTCCACATGATAACCCTCACAGTCCTGAAGTACTATAATACTTGGTATCTCAGCACTCAATCCCAAATACTAGCTGACCAGCATCCATTTCACAGTTTCTATTTCACCCCTTCTATGATAAAAATTATTTCCTTTAAAAATGCTATTTTCTGCTTTGTACATATGTATGTATGCTGATGGTTCAAAAAAGAAAACCTATTCCTAAGGCCTCAGAAGTTTGAAAGTTATCAGTGAACCTCCAGCCAGGAGTTAGTTTGTTTCGGAATGATCTTAATCTTGCTCTGACCTTCAGGATAGATGAGATGAGCAGGAAGAAGCTCAGTCTATATTCCCAAGGCAAATGAAAGGCTTCATTATCAGACCTGACTGTATTTCCTGCACAGTCACAGTGACAAAGAGGACATTTGTTTCTGTGTGCAAAGATTTTGTTAAGAACCTTTATTCTTGCCCCAAAGAAGAGAACTGTCACCACACAAGATGCTTATCAAAGACACGGACATCTTTCCAGCTTGCTCCACCCACGTTTCCAATTGCTACCTGCCCCTGGGTGTGTGTTACCATTTCTAAGCCATCTTCTCTTGAATTTCAAGAGAAGCCACTGAGCAGCAGTCTCCGGTGCCACACTTTAGAAGGACATCTCTCATCTCACATTGATATGTGGCTGGAGGCCGCACTGATTGGGTTTCCTGGCTTCCCAGGCTAGTCAAAGTGAAGTCTGACACTGATAGATGGGGTCAAGTGAGCTTGCCCTCAGGAAGTTGATCATGAAGATAAATTGGCCCAGTGTTAATAAGTGTAATTAAGCCCAGAAAAAAAAGTTGAACTTGAATTTACGTAAATCTGTTTAATATTCTTCTCTCTTTAAATGCCAGGCACAGATTTTCTGTCCATTTTATAAACAGCTTTACAGGTCTAATATTTCACCTTTCATTAAGATTTTTTTTAAAAAAAATAGACATGTCTTAGTTTGGTGGTTTGAGTACCTTATTTGAGTACCTTATAAATAAGAGTACCTTATTTATTTGAGACAGTGTTTCTTAGCCCATTACAATACTTTTACTCGGTATTCAGATGAACTTGAGTTCCTGGCAAGGTGGTCTATAGGTCATTTGAATAGTCTCCCATCTTGTCTTCTGATAACACTTGTACTGATCTCCACGTTTCCTGTAGCCATTTTAGGTCACAGCCTCCATACTAGTCATCCTTCCACTTGGCAGCTGATCATGCCCAGAAAAATGTGTGACCAGGTAGTCAGACTTTGTTGCTCAGTAAACTCATTAATCTCTGTACCAGGACAGGCACCAGTCTTCATATCTGATTTCTAGTGGTTACCCAAGGTATGCAATATTGATTTTAGACGACTTTATCACTTGGTAATTGCTTAGAGCCTTGAAAAATGTTGACTACATAAAGAAGACAAAGGGCAAAAGTTCTAGCTCTTTAATATTTTATAGTCTTTGGGTTTATTTTTCTCTTTGCTTTAACAAGGATCGAAGCCAATCAAGTTCTTTCTTGAAATTCAGGTTAATGAATCCCAAATGTGGCAAAGCCCTGTGAGGTTACAGTGATTTCTCTGGTGTTTGTCTCATAATATCCCTCAAATATTTCTTCAGGAAAGGAAAAACTGACAAGTCTAAGCTGAGGGAGGTGACTTTAGAGGCCCAGTGGGATGGAATCTTACTTTAGTTCCCCCAAAAGGAGGATTTCTCAGTATCAAGATGTAAAACAAAAATGAGTCAGGGGGAGGGGAGGGAAGGACTCTGAAAGGGCAGAAAACAAATAAATATTAAATGAATAATACTAGGTAATTTATAGATATTATCTAATCCTTACAATTGCACTTCAAGGTTGTCAGCATGGCTGTTTTATGAAAACAGCCTTTCTAAAGTTAATTATCCAATTGCTGATAGGCTGCACTTCAGACCCAAGGCTCTCTCAGTGCAAACCACAGAATCTTTCTAATGCCTCATTTTTGTTGCAAGAGGGAGAACAGAGCATTCATTCCAATGTAAAGTTATGTCTCTTAACTTATACTGACACAATGTATGTGATTTCTACCTAGAATGCCTGTCAACATTTTTAGGTCAAAAGCATAATGTTCATTAAGATTGTATACTATTCTAGGAGAAATATGGTCACTCATATCATCTATCCCACTGGCTTTAAAAGTATCCAGAAGTTTGGTTCAAAAGCCCTCTTGGCAGCTAGAGCATCACCTGCCTACACACACACACACACACACACACACACACACACACACACACACGAATTTCAGGGTTCTCCCTACCAGCTATTGAAAAGGATCTGTCTGTGTCCACATGCTAAGCAGGGTGATAATACTTTCTTATTTGTAATATCAATGATTGCTTTGAATGAGAAGGCCTCCCTACCCTAATTTTTCAAAAATTCATGCAAGTTCATCTATCTGATAAATTACAGAGCTAGAATTCAGGCTTATGTCTGTTTGTCTGGATTCTAAAACTGTTTCCTTCCTTGTATCATGTTTACATTTGACCCTCTATCTTGGCATCTCTGCGTGGGTGAGATGTGTATTTTTGGTGGTAGCTGTAGCGTTGTACAGAGCAGCATAAAATGGGAACATGATAATGCCTTACAGTCACATGGAGCTGGGTTTAATTCTATCTATGATCTGATTATCTTTGTTGTGTCTTTGCTGTGTTTGGCTATTAATCATCTCTACTAACTTATCAAGATTCTGCATATTTTCAAGTCTTGAATTTCTCTGTGGTTCTTATTTGTTAGTTTCCAGTTTTCTTCTTGCTGTTTGTTTGATTTCCTCTCTATCCTTGAACTTACAGAGTATTTTATAATAACTTTTTTTTAAAAATATGAAAGTCAGGCCAGGCATGGTGGCGCACGCTTGTAATCCCAGTACTTTGGGAGGCAGAGACCGGAGGACCCGGGTTCGTGGCCAGCCTCATCTCTCTCTCTCTCTCTCTCTCTCTCTCTCTCTACTTAGTGAGGCCTCCGCAACTTCGTGAGACCCGGTTTCAAAATAAAGTATAAAAAATAGGGCCGGGGGCGTAGCGCGGAGGTAGAACGCCCCTGCGTTCAATCCCCAGTACCGTAAAAAAAAAAAAATGAAAGTCTTTTTAAGTTAGGGAAAGATAGAGGACAAAATAGTCCCCCCCTTTGGGGGGGCCCCAGAAAGAGAGTGACCTTTAAGCCCTTGTGGAGTGGGTTTTTAAACCTTCCTGAGGTTTTCTATCTGTTCTTTTATGATCGTTCAGAATTGGGTTCTGGGGAACCAATGACCTTTACACAATTTTGATCCTTTTTTTTTTTATTTGCGGTACTGGGGATTGAACCCAGGGGCATTCTACCTCCAAGCTATATCCCCGGTCCTATTTTTTATCCTTTATTTATTTATTTATTTATTTATTTTTTCAGTACCAGGGATTGAACCCAGGGGTGTTATACCTCCGCGCTACACCCCCGGCCCTATTTTTTATCCTTTATTTTGAAACCGGGTCTCATGAAGTTGCAGAGGGCCTCACTAAGTAGCTGAGGCTGGCTGCGAACCCGGATCCTCCAGTCTCTGCCTCCCAAGTACTGGGATTACAAGCCTCCCAAGTACTGGGATTACAAGCGTGTGCCACAACACCCAGCCACAATTTCGATCCTTAATTTGAATGATTATCTGTGGGCTGGTCAGGGCCCTTATTCTCTGGCTCTTGCCCTCCTGCTCACCTCCCCCAACCTCACAGGAAGGGGATGCAGATAGCTGCTTTATTTCTTCCTGTTCCCAGGTCCTCTGCCCTGCCTCAAGTCCCCCTTCTGATGATGTGACCCTAACTGCTGTTAGGGAAATGGGGCGATGACTGCTCTAACTGCTTCGATCTGGTAGGGACGCTGTCAGGGTTTTGTAGTTTAGGGTCCCAGGGGATGGATGATCTAGAGGACCGTGGAAGAAGGAATTCTTCATATGACGTTTTGTTTTCATAATCATCTAGAGCTGGAAGGCTGAAGGAGTCTGGTGATCTTGGCTCAGAGTCATTCATGGTGGCTCAGTGGGTATCTACATGAAAAAACGGATACATTAGTACATTATACAATAACTTAGATATCTTGTCATAATGTTTTTTATAAGTTTTTACCTTGGGCCATCCTGTTAGCATTTTAAATCGGAGGCCAGGTAGCTAACCCATTTGTATAAACCATGGGTCATTATAAAAGTTTTTGTGGCACAAAGTCTGAAAGAAAACCAAGCATGTTGTTATTAACTTAGCTGAAACAGACTTTTAGCTTGTAGGATTTTGAACAGGACTCAGATCCTCCAGGAGCTTACAGAAATAAGAATCTCTACTTTTCATAGTGTCTGATGGTCTTGGACCTGTAAAATCTCAAGAATTACAGGTTTAACTTTACAGCATCTTATAAGGACTTAACTGGAGGGAGATTTTGGACATTTGGTGTCATGTCTTATTTTTTGTGAGAGTAAAAGCAGAAGTACCATTATAAATTATAACATAGAATATAAGGAGGAGCCAAAGTCAGAAGATAATGGCTCCATGAGTATGACTCATTTCTATTCCAGAATAGCACATATAATAACTTTCTTGTTATTCTTGTTATTGATATAATAACGTCTTTCTTGTTATTATATCATGTTCTGCTAATTTCATCATCTCTGATTCAGTTTTGAGTTTTTGTTTGTTTGTTTTTGTTGGTACTGGGGATTGAACCCAGGGACAGTCTACTTATGAGCTACACCCCACCCCCAGCCCTTTTTGTTTTTTGAAACAGGATCTCGTTAAGTTGCTTAGGGTCTTCCTAAGTTGTTGAGGCTAGCTCAAACCTGCAGTGGTTCAGTTTCCACTAACTAACTTTTATTCTGCTTGTACATCATATTTTCTTATTTTCTCATATGCCCAATAGTTGTTTATTGCATGCCAGATTTTCAACAAAATGTGATTTTTATGGTTTTGTGTGTTAGATCTTCTTGTACTTCTTTAAAGTGTTAGACTTAGTTCTGGTTAGCTACTGTGTTAGAGTGGATTAGTTTCATTGAAGTCTTGTTCTTAAGCCCTTTCAAAATACAGGTCTAGAACTAATTTGGCTGGTGGGAACATAAACATTTACCAGCCTGAATATGTACCCACATTTTGTGTTTGGCTTAAAGTTCCCCAGGAATTTCTCCCCTCTGGAGGTTGCACTTGACGGGTCTTTTGGGGCTTTTCCTGATACACACACACATCACCATTTCCCAAATATGAATGCATACATTACCATTCACCAAAGACCCAGATGGATCCTTAGGAATATTTCCTCAACTTTCTCTGGGTAGCTCCTCTCCCTTCTTTTGGGCAGTCTGCCCTGCACATTTTAGCTGCTTTGGCCTCCCTGAGCTCTCAGCTCTGTCTTCTTGACTCAATGAGATCACCCAGGGAAGTTTCTCCTCCCTGAAGCACAGTCTAGAAATTGCTCCAGGCAGAAAGCCAGCTGTTTCCATCTCTTAGGCATCTCTGCCTGGCACTAGCTGTTATCCAATGGCTGAAAATAGTTGTTTTCTATATTTTGTCTAGTTTTCTAATTGCTTATAGTGGGAGAGTAATTCTTGACCTTGTCAGTTCCTCATGACCAGAAGTTCTAGCTGACTATGTTTAGAAATGTTATTTAACTTCTCTAAATAACAGTGTATGTGTGTATGTGTGTGTATGTGTGTGTGTGTGTGTGTGTGTGTGTGTGTTCATTTTTAAATAATCTTAATACCATAAGACCTACTTCCGTATCCTCTCAGTAATGCACATGAAATTTAGATTTAATATGTTAGTGTCTCAGTACTTCATTCATAGGGTAGTTGTGTGGATTAAGTGGATTAATATCTGCAATTCCTTTAGCCCAATACCTACCACATAGTAAGAGATAAAAATATTAAATAATTTTGGACAGACAGGAGTATATTGTCTACTGCCAGGAAGGAACAATCGTATCATTAATCAATAGTGAACACACCTGGTATTAGAGAATGTGCAAGCTATTTCTTAATTGTTTGTAATGAGATACTTTTCTGTCCGTGGAGAGTGCATCTTAAACGGCTGGCTGAGGTCTCATGGCACTCATCTCCTCCTCTTCATTTTCTCTGTTAACTTCGCGTCCCGTCCCTGCCCAAGTTCCTGGTTCACTCTTGGCCACATGATGTAATACCCTCAACCTGATGATAACTGTGCTTGCCTGCATCTTTTCAAAGTGCTGATGTACCTTTTAACACTTGTCTTTTAAAAACTTAGGTCTTTTTTATACTTTTATTGGTGCATTGTAATTATACATCATAGTAAGGTCCAAAGTGATACAGACACACACGCACACAGCACTTGGTGTGTTTTTCTATGGCTCCCACCTTGCTCCCCCCCCATATGTATGAGTGAGATTGGTAGTGATAACTTCATATATGGACATAGCATTAATCGAACGGTTTCCTTTATCAGTTCTCCTTTCCCTCTCCCTACCTCCTTCCCCCAACCCCCTTCCACTATTCCACTGGTTTCTCTCCTTATTTTTCTCTAGTTCTGTTTGTTTCCTATTTTCTCTCTAGCTTCCACATACGAGAGAAAAAATATGACCTTTGACTTTCTGAGACTGGCAGGTCTTTTAATTTTGTCAGAGTGGGGCATCTATAGAACATATCTTTCCCTCACTTTCTAGGCCACTTCTTCTGACATAACTTTGATGTGTTGTAATGCTAACAGAGTCTGTGTTGCTTTACTATATTTGACCAAAGAATTTTGCTAAAGATTGGAAGGGAAATCAAAGAAAGAAATGTTGAAAATCAAACATGTAAAGCTCTTTGAGAACTGTTTAATACATAGTATATTCCCAGTAACTGGTAGCTATTACTTTGGTGTGTGTGTGTGTGTGTGTGTGTGTGTGTGTGTGTGTGTGTGAGCTCTCTAGATTACTGCACATTAGCCTCAAACCTGAAAGCCTCCTGTCTCAACCTCCCAAGTACTCGGATTATAGATGTGTGCCACTGCCCCCAGAGGTGGCTATTATTTTGATATTGCCATTTAAGTGGATACACGAGTGGTTATTATCTAACAAAGTCTTAATATTAAGGATAAAGAAAAAAGAAATCAACTTTTAAATAGGATCAGAGGGTTTTAGGAGGACTACATTGGCCCTGAACTTGATCATGCATGTACAATCTAAACTAATCTGTTACAGGTTCTGGGTTTAATACCCCCACCGCTCTCTTGTTTCAGTGTCATTTAGTTCAATTCTACTTGGCAAAGTTCCAACCTTTGGTGGACTGGGGACCTTCTCAGCTTCTGCTCAAATCAGGGCAAATTGATGTCATTATTTACTTAGGGTCAGCATATGTAACCAGATCTTCAATATTGCTCTCCTACCCAGTGTTCCCCTCCAAAATTGCTCTTTTACCCTTTCGGCCAACTCTCCTTCACATTCTTGCTTTCACAACTCTAAGTCTTGTCCCTTTTCTTCAAACCTAAAGTATCTTTCCATCCCCCATTGAATAATTTATTCAACCAATAATTTATTCATTTATTCACCCAGCATTTGTTGACTATCCACTCTATTCTGGGTTAAGAATTTAATGTGGTAGACTATGTGGTTGCAATGTGAGCAAAGCACAGACTTGGTTAGTGTCCTCTGAGGGAAGAGAGAAAACAATCAAGTAGTCACAAATCTGATAAACAGACTGTGAATATAGGTATGAGTGGAGCTATAAGAGGATGTGATGTGTAAGAGTATCTGCTGGGTCAAGAGGGGCTGGACTGAGAGACAAGAGGGGCTTTCAAGGGAAGGAAACATCATGTGCCAAGGCATGTGTTAATCTCATAGGTGGATTTTCATGTGATCTAGGCTCCCGTTTTACCAAGAAAATAAATACAAATTGCCAGAGTGAAACTCAATTATCTCTTCTAAAACTGTACTCCAACCTGCCTCCCTCCTGTTCTTTCCTCCTTCCTGATAAAGCCTGATCCCCTCCCTCCCTCCCTCCCTCCCTCCCTTCCTTTCTTCTCTCCTTTTCTCTCTCTTTCCATCTCTCAATCTTTCTTTCTTTCTCCCTTCCTTCCTTCCTTCCTTCCTTCCTTCCTTCCTTCTTTCTGTGTTGATAGTGCACAGGTGCTGATAGGTGCAGAAAGAAGGATATTCTGCCCTGTTAGGCCTCGATTATAAGTTAGTTAGTTTTTAAAAATACACACACACTTTTTTTCTTTTTGAAATAATCACAAAAGTTGCAAATATAGGAGGAAAAACCTTGCTTTTGAAACCATTTCAGGATAAGTTGCCAATCTCATACTCTAGTGCTCTTGAATTCTCTCTCCCTCCCTCCCTCCCTCCCTCCCTCCCTCCCTCCCTCCCTCCCCCTATTGAACAGAGTATTTATTACCTGAAAAAGAAAACAAAATAAAATACAAAACCGTCCAAGATTAAACATTCCACTCCTACTTCCATTTAAATTTTCTTCTCCATGTTGTGATCAAATTTTTGTTGGCATGACCTATGTTGTTTTTTCAATTTCTTCTTAAAAGCAATGACATCTGGCTTCCACCCATATTCTACTGGAAATTCTGTTTGTCATAGTCACTAGTAGCTTCCATTTCATTAATTCCAACATAAATTTTCAAGTGCTTACTTTTCTTATCCACTCACCAGTGTCTGACATTGTTAGACTATCCTTCCTTCTTGAAAACTAGTTTTCTCTAGATGTACACAATGTTTTAGAAGATGAATATAAAAAGTATGTTTTCTTTTTAGCACTTGAAAAAAGCTTTCCTTTAAACTCTTGTTACTGCATAGAGTAAGACTATAGTTCTACTTATACTCCAGGTGAAAGAAAGTCTGCAGTCATTTTCATGGCTTAAAGCATGTGGTTATACATACTACACCATAATACCAATATTGAGAAAATTATTTCTTGTCTAGCTTTTCTATTGTCCTATGCACAGGAATTAAATTTTATAGTACTGCTCAAAGTGACCTTGCTAAATATGTTATTGGAAGAGCAATACTTTTGCTTGTTTTTAGATGACAATATTACTAAAATTCTAAAATGAAGACTTTTATTTTAGCCTTTAAGAAAAATATAAATTTTTCCAATTTCTATCTAGGGGAAATTTATATTTTTCTTAAGTAACAAGGGTAACCTCAGATCAAGAAGCAGACTCCAATGGAGTGATGGAAGGGATTTAGGAGAAGGAGGAAGGGGGATAGAGATGTAAAGAAGGTAACAGTTGAAATAATGGTATGTGCCTATATTAAATTACCAATGTCAACCTCAAGGATATGTACAGGGGAGGGCAGGGAGGGAGGTGGGACCTGGAGGGAAATGCTCCATGAGATGTGTGTATGTATATTCCTATCACTCTGTACCTCAGTATGATGTATAATTACAACACACCAATAAAAGAAAAAAATAAGAGTTAAAAATATATAAATTTTAAAAATGACAATGATAGATAAATCATGAACTCAAACTTTCAGATTTTTATTGTTTAGAAGCAGTATATGGACTATCCACTTATATCTGTGAATAATTTTGTTAAAAAGAAATTTTATTGATTTATTGTAGTGGGATTATACATGTCAGATAGCATTGCAATTATTTCTATGTTTTTGCAATCCTGTAGGAAAAGTGAGGAAATCAGTTATGTAAGGAGGATCATTCACTTTTTTTAAAAAATTGTGGAACAATTTACATACCATAAAATATTCATTCTTTTAAAGGGTATAGTTCATTGGTTTTGGTATATTCACAGGGTTGTGTAACCACTATCACAATGTAATTCCAGAACATTCTATCATTCTGAAAAGAAACCCATGCCCATATGCAGTTACTCCCCATTTTCCCTTCTCCTCACCCCTGTCAATCATTATCTTTCTGTCTCTGTGGATTTACCTCTTCTCAACATTTCATTAAAATGGAATTATGTGGAAAAAAAAAGAAAACTGGTTTTCCCTCTACCAATCTAGCCAGTCTTTATTTCACTTTGTCGTGTCCTCTTCTACTCATTACCTAAATATTGGTGTTTCAGGGGTTGATCTTCAGCTATTTGTACATGAAAGTTTTTATAGCTAAGAGGTCAATAACTTTGGAAAGAAAAGATGCTCCAAATTGATCTTACTCTGACATATGTTTTATAAAATGCTATATTATTATACTTTACTGTTTCTCCTCTCTTGCCCTACCTACTCTGAATAAATCCCATCAAAAGATCTTTACTTCTGGATCACTGGATAGGCCTAGAACAGTGCTAGGAACATCATAAGTCATCAAGAAAATTTTGTTGCATGAACTAATATCATGAGGACCAGAACATGTTGAGAACATGTTTCTAGAATATGCAAGCACTTGGTCATTCTTTCTCC
>PVJS01012642.1:0-43486 GCA_004027185.1 Glis glis | reverse complement strand
TGTGTGTGTGTGTGTGTGTGTGTGTGTGTGTGTGTGTGTGTGTAATTCACTCTTGGCATAGGCTGCTTAGAGGAACAGAACTACCCCATGGGTTATATCACAGGTAATATGATACAGACTGTGCAAGTATTACCTATTCATCTCAACTACAGATCTGCAAGATAAGAATTGTTTTACACACATGACAGATAAAACCCTTGAGGTTTCAGAAAATTAGGTTAAGTAATTCCCCTTGTTTATGAAGCAAAAAAGTGATAGTGAAGAAGGGTTCATATTTAAGTCTTTCTGGCATGCAAACCTGTGGGTTTTTCATCTTGATGCTGAGTCACAACTCTGAAATTAGAAATAATTACCTTCTTCCACAAAATAATTTGGGAGAGGTAACAATCTTAATCCATAGAATCTTATTTCATATATATATATATATATATTCATAATCAAAATGAGCTATTTTGGAATAACTATTTTGAAAAATAGTATATTCTTTATTATAGCAGATGTAAAAATGTTGGTATGATCACTGAGTAGCAGTAAGATTGCAGGGAGACTGAAATATCAACTCTGTGTTTCAATGAACTAAGTTCTATGTAGGGCTTGAGTACCAGTGTTGATAGGTATTTGACTGAAATCTTATATATAAGAGATGTTACCATGAGACATGAAGCTCTCCAGAAATGACTACAGTGTATGAATATATTTCTGAAAATAATCTCAGATAACATAGAAATAGTTTTGGATATATCAGTTTTTTTAGTATTTTTTGCCTGTTTCAATATTTACTAAAAACTATACTGAGTATGCTTTTTCCTTAGTATATCAATCTTAGATCAAGAGTTCTAGAGATTAAAGAGATCTTAGAAATCATCTATTCAATTCTTTTCTTTTCTAATCAATAAGACTGACAAAAATTTGTAAAATCCAAGATGACTGGCTTTAACTCCAAAATTTTGGTTTTGTTTATTGCTGTTATTAAAGAGCAAGGTACAAGAACTTTGAGCTGAAAAATTGGTATTTCTTTGTGTGTCACTTTTCAAAGAGGGTAAAAAATGTCGTGAGAATACTAGTTCTTAAAACAGTTACTTACATTGCATTGGAGGGCAGCACTATACTTAGAAGGTCAATATTATCTTAGAAGATCAATATTCTTTGATCCAACATGCTCATTTTAGGTATTATTATACTAAAACTAAAAAGTAAAATAATTTGATTGCTGTCAAATCTTAGTAATATTCCATATTTGGATGAGAACTAAATTCCTTATATTCCTACTTTAGCTAATTTCAACATGCTGTTGCTGTTTTACCACAAAATATTCCAGTAATATAAAAAATACATGTTTTTTATTAAATACACACACGTCTGGCAAATCAAAAATCGAATTAAAGGATAAAAGAGGAGGAGAGATACACCCAATACAAAGTAGATAAGTAGACTGATATCTTTAGGAGTCAAATATTCTTGCTACCTTATAAGTAAGATTTAGGTAAACAAAGTAGTAATAAAACTGCTGGATTAGAAGTTGGAGGAAAAAGAGCAGAGAATGACCTGCCTAAAATAATGGCACAATAATTAAAACAGAAAACTGGAAAACAGATTACTTAAATGAGTTTTAAAACATTTCAGAATTTATTGTATTAGTTGAATCTATGGATTCCAACACTCCTCAACAAAGATAGGAGGAAGATACTGCGCCTATATATAAAAATGCAATGAAATAAATATTTAATTTGTTTTCTATTTTTGGTTCTATAAAATGATGACATTTAAGATGGTTGCTATCAATAAATAAGCTTCTACTGACTACAGGGTATTATCTTAGCTTCTAGATATTGAGTCAGAGTTCATGCTCTGGTATTTACTTAAAATCATCTTAATCATTCTAGTTTATTTTTATTATTTGTTGTTACAGTATTTCTCTGTGATGACAGCAGCAATCCTATATCAAAAGGAACCTACTGCTGCATTCTGTCCTCCTGACACAGAGAAAGGTCTCCTCTGTGAGATTTAGATTACACCATATGACTTGGTAATGTAACATTTTCATGGTGGCAAAAGCCCTTTTTGGAGCAGATAGTATCTCTGGTGTGGACATTATGGGATATATCATTTGAAACTGCCAAATCCATACTTCAACTTTGCTCTCTAAGAGGTTTTTTTTTCCTTCAAAGAAACAGTGATCATGAATCTCAATTACAGTCAGCCTGTGGTGTTTCTCGGATACAAATTTGGATAGAAATTGGGGCACATCACACTTAGTGTTATATCTAGAAATTAAATGTTATTGATGACTGAATTTGCTGAGGAAATAACATAGCATGTATTATGTACAACATTAAAGAGAAACATTTTCAAGTGATAATTATATAATAATTTTTCTATAAAATTCATCTAGATTTTTAGAGAAATCTGGTGGTCAAAACCAAAATTTTAGTTTTTATTCTTACAATTTCCTGAAATATATTACATCAGCATTCCCTGTGTTTTTCTAAATAGGTTGCGATAATGTTATCTAGCAAAGTATAAAGGCACTGAAATGGCTGAAGTCAGGGAAAAAATTACAAAGGAATAATAAAAATAAAAAAGAAAGCACTTATGTGAGTAAGCCTCGATAATGACACAATGCCAAAAATGCTATTAAGTATCAAACAAATAAAAGTAGAAAACAAAAACACAGCATAGAAAAATGGAGAATTACTACACAAGATAGAGATTGCATCAGACAAGCTATATATTGAAACAGGAGTCTGTGAATGATTAAGGAATTTATCCCCAGTCCTTCTTACCTCCCTGTTCCCATGTCCTTCACCATGCAACTATAGAGCCATCCACAGTGAGTAGTCATCAGCCCACAAGATTGTGAGATTAACCCACGAGATTTTAACACACATGGTGTGGTCTGAGGTACAATTCAACACATTCTTGCACATTGGGCACTTGTGAAATGAGGACAGGTTTTGGCTAGCCTACCCTCAGGAGGAAGATGAGAGACTTGGAGTGGACAGTGAAGGCGTACCAGTTTAGATCGACCAACACTCAGAAACATTAATAAACCTAGACATTATAAGCAGAACTAAGAACATTCACCTACCACCCTGGTCTACTTTGATTTATAATTTCATCTATGACAGATATAGTTAGATGAGGCAGAATTACCAATAATGTGGATGATATGCTACACATTTGGAAAGACCAATGAGTCTGAATGGAGGAATCAGAACTCAAAATATCTCAAGTGGGACCAGGAGTTAATTAGGCAAACAAGGAATAAGTCTTTCCCTTGAGTGAAATGGACACATGGTGGGGACCAGCAGACGAAGGCTTGCTGGCAGGACAGAGTAAAATAACTTTCATAAAAATTAAAGGGAATAATTGTATTGAAATGAGTCTTGGAAGCCAAACTACATAGTCCTCTTTGGGTCATGTAATAATTTGGCATTTATTTGAAGAATAGTAAGTAGTAAATTGGTCTTAGTATAACCTAAATCAATCCAGAATAATCATTGTATATTTGATTCAATATTTCATATCTCATATTCAATTGGAATGGCTGCAAATGAAAGGAAGAAAGTAGACATTGATTCAATTATAGACAGGATGGTGGTTAGATTAAGAAATAGAGAACCAGGTTAGAATTTCTGGTATAACTTTTAATTTTTGTGACCATAAGAAAGTCATTTAATTTCTCTAAATTTGGGTTTCTTTACTGTAAAATGGGAATGATAGTAACATCCTTCTAAGGGGGTGTATAAATATAATAGGAATGAAATTATACTTTTGCCACAGTCCTGTCCCTAAAGTCACAAAGCTGAAGGCAAGGAATACTATGTTTTCTCAGATGTAGAGAAACACAAGTCAGCACTCCCCCTCACAAACCAAAAGAAACCACCTGTGGCAATTGTAGGTGAGGACAAGAGTAATTTCAGGTGACTCACTGTTTTGCTATATGTTTGCTGAGAGGCAATAATCCATCAACCCAACTTGCTGTTGCTATTAGAGAAGAATGCTACGAAATAATTTCAGGGAAAGCTGGTGTGTGAGCTGGTGTGTGAGCCTGCAGAAATTTGACAGGGTGAAACAGCTTGTAACAGCAATCCCAAAAGAGGGGCATGGGGAGAGCACCCCAAGTGAGTGTGCTTCCCTTGGTAAAGCTGACACATGCATGGTACTGCAAGAGACTGTGAAGTGGGGAACAGGCAGCACTGAGAGGATCTCTAGGAAGTCAACTGGAATACAGCCTCCTCATCTAGGACCTTCCCTGCCAGAGGCATCAACAGCCCAACATTATGAGACTACCTTGCCCTTTCTTTTCTACTTCCCCACTCAGACTGACCCTGAAGAACCCAGATACAGACTTTGGTAGAGGAAGAGGAACAAAATCTGACTGTTCATTCCCACTGTACATAATGCGGGTCAGGCTGGCCCTGCAACCATGGAGAGCACTTCAAAATGCATATGAGATTGACTTTAATTTAGACCCACATTGAAACTTTATATTGCAAAGTAAGTGTTAAATACTGGCATGGGACTGTTGTTTCAATGAAATTCAGCTGGAGAGCTAGAGTATCTGTCTCTCCACCCCTGAGGGCATGCACGGGGGAGGGAGAAGTTATTGAACGTGGGTGAAAGAAATAATTGCATAAAAAAATAAATGTTTAAAGTAAGTACACTATTGAGTTAATATTGGTTTTTCAAAGAAGTAATGAGCTATTAGTTGGTAAAGCACCTAAGACTGTGCATGACAGAGAGTTAAGGGCTTGATACATGCTAGCTGCTTTTATAATTGTTATTGAAAAATATCAATTTTTAATATGCTTCCAAATGGGAAAGAATATATTGAATAGTAACAATAGAAAATTATAATGCAAAGATCAAAGAGCTCTGTGCCAGGCATCATATCATAACCATTCTGAACTTGAATAGAAGATTATTTCATGGTTCCTTTAATATGAGAATTCTATTATTATAAGCATGAATTATTTTTGCATTGTAGAACAGAATCAGTTTTTCTATCAAATTAAGTACACAATACAACTCTTCTTACATTTTGTAATTTAAAGAAACATAGACTATTCCTTTTTATCCTCTAAGAACATCCACTATTAAATCAATATCATTCAACCTTTTGGTTTGGATTATTAGTTGCCTTTATCAAATGCTAATCATAAAAATTTGCCTGTCAGTATTCATTCTTTGAGGGATCCTTCTTCATCTTTCAGAATGATACTGACATAATCTGAGCGAAACATCACTGCAGCACAAATAAAACTATCTGGCAAGGGACTGAGTTTTTATATAACTGTAACTTATGTTCCTTTGTACTAACTCATTTTCAGCTTCTGCATAAAGGCTATTTCAACAACAAAATAGATCACAGGGTTAGTAAATCATTTCATATATTTCCAGCAACTGGCATTTTCAGAAATGAAAAACAATGTGTCTGAACTGAGAGAACAAAGCATTTCATCCTCAGCTTGAGAAAGAGGAGTTCCATACTCACATCCTGATTGGTCATTTCCCAGTAGGGTCTCTCTCCATAAGACACAACTTCCCACATTACGATTCCATAGCTCCAGACATCGCTGGCAGAGGTGAACTTTCGGAAAGCTATCGCTTCTGGGGCAGTCCATCTGATTGGAATTTTGCCTCCCTAAAATTGAAAAAGAATTTAAAAAATCCTCACATACTTCAAATGTATCTAGGGATATTACCGCATCACTGAAAAGATCGAGAAAGAGATGTAGCATTTTTAAGTGAATCTGTTTGACAGCACACAGTCTCTTTCACATCTCCCAGCCCATGAGCACTTGTAGACTAACTACTAATTGGCTGTCCGGAAAGGTTTCTAGTTTAAATTCTGTTTGACTCCCGGAACACATACAGGACCCACATCTCAATTACAGTCCTCAGGTGGCAGCCATAAGTAGGGGAAAGCAGGCAGTCAGGTAAATCAATAAGGCATACTCTTAGGACCTTCTAACAGAAAGCAAAGGACTCAAAGACCCTGCATGCTTTTTCTTTTTTTAAATAGAGAAATTGTAAATGGAAAGTCTCATTCACTAAATGTGACCCCCAGAAGTTTAATAAGATAAGCTGGAGAATATGGTATGTTAAAAACTTAGTTCTACACTCCCTCAACATTGATTTATTTCTTTTAGACTTGATTTTTTTTCTTTTTTTCTATGGTGGTATACTTTTAGGTTTGTTTGGTTGGACTGTTTAAGCTTAGAGGTGATTATCTGTTTAACTTGACGAAATGAAAAAAAAATGGTTGAACTTGAACTATCAGGAAAAACCACATTATTAATTTGGGCTTTTTTGTTAACAGGAGAAAAATGGTTTGGTGTGTTTATTCTTGGCTCACACAATAAGCATTCATATTTTGCTCCCTACATGGTAAATTTTTCTCTTAATATTTAAAAGCAGTCAAACCCAGATAACCAAATATTGCATCTATAAATAGATACATGTGTATTGAGAGAGAGAGAAAGAAGGAGAGAGATTTCTTGTAAAAACACTACCACAGGTCTTCCCATTTTGTGGGAAAAAATGATTGAATTGGCATATTAGACAAAGAACTATGTATATGCATCTGTCTGGCACTCTATACCTAAATATGATGAAAAATTACAGTGTACCAAATAAAAAAATAAATAGTATGAAACAGTTAAAAAGAAAAATAAATGTAAATTGTTATGAATGAAATTTTCAAGATACATGAGGAAATAACAATTTCATGCCATGCTTGAAACTTTGGAGGGAGCTGAATTTAGTTTTGAATTATTTGTTCTTTATATATATGGTAACAACATTTGAAGAAGACTTTTCTGAAGCTTATTTTTGTTAATTAAGTGCTCACAGGCAAGATTACATCACAAGACCTAGCTATGCATAGAGATGTGATATCCTATAATGTGTGATTAAAGTACCTCTTAGAGCTGTCGTTTGTTGCTATGTTAAACTTTAGCTCATAATTTTTATCCTGGTCCTCTGACTATCCACGTGTCATTCACATCTGAAGTTCCCTTATCTAGTTATCTCTCAGTATAAAGATTTGCACAAACTGCTATCATACTTCATTTCAGGAGTAAGTGTTGAGAGTCTCAGGAAATGTCCCTCCCTCCCAAGTCTCCAGAATGATACATTGACATAGATCTTGAAAAATCCACTTTTGCACTTAACTAAGACACCAACTGATCACACCAATAATAGACTTTTCTGTAACCTCAATCTTGGTTAGGCCAAGTTTATTAAGTGTAACTCTAAACCCAGGAGAATTCTTAATTGAAGTTTCATTTAATGCACATAATGACAATGATAGCTCTAGAAATGGAGAGCTATCTCATCAATTACTTTATTGATTCATTAAGCTAAACTTTGGAAACCTTCATTTACTTAGATAAATTACCCTTGCCCTTTATCACAGTTCAGATCCCCAAATATCCCTAAGTCACAAAGCAACAATGTAAAAACAAAACAAACAACCCAATTATCTATTAAAGGATTTGTTAATCTATCAATAGATATAATTTTATAGAGTTGGATTAAATAAGAACAATGTAACACATATATCTTAATTTGAGATTGAGAAATGAGAAAAGTGCTCTGTATTAGAATAAAAGCTAGCCAGATTGGATAGTGAAAGGATACATGATAATTCCCTATCTTCACAAGGAGTTTAGATTTTGGGGCTATCTAACCTGGTGATATTAAAAATATTTCAATTTAAACACATATTATTTACGTTAAGAGATTCAAACTGAAGAAGTATGCTATCACAGACTGCCCAGAAAATTCTACTGCATTAATATCAACAGTTTTCCACTGGGAAAATTGTCAATTATTTACTAGGTCAGTTCAGGAAACATTGCTTTGCTGTTTAAGAGAGTTGATTTGTGCTAATTATGAAAATAATGAGTTAGTGACCAATTTCCATAGATATATGCTTAACAGATTTCATAAGTATGTAAAAACAGCAATTAGGAGTTGCAATAACTCCAATAAATCAAAACATTTTGAAAGAATGTCTCTTCCCCACCCACCCACACACAATGTAAAGCCTTAAAAGGTAAGTTCCAGATTTTATTTTACAATTGAGGACACTATATTTAAGATAGCTGGAACTACCAAGTAGCGCTATATACATTTATATATTCATATATATATATATGTGTATACATGCATACTTTCTACATACACATATATCTTTTAATGTAGGAGATTCTGTCTTTAACTTTCACATTTAAAATTTTATTATTGTTACATTGTTGCATGCATTATGAACTCAGATGTTCTATTTTTAGTATCTTTAGGGAAAATTAATTTGTGAGACTCCAAAGGTATCTTCCTTATCTGAGTTTAATATCTATACTGGCTGATAGCTAAAAGGAACTGGATTTTTATATTCTCTCTCTCTCTCATGCTATCTCTGTCATTTCCTGCCTTTGTTAGAGGAATGCCCTTTTTTGTGTGATTTCCTTTAAAGTCTTTAAAAATTAAGTGCCTCTAGTCCAGTATATCAGAAATGCATTCTGTTAGATCTTACCCTTGTGGTATAGGCTGCCTCAGGATCATCTTCCAGGACCCTGGAAAGTCCAAAGTCAGACACTTTGCACACAAGGTTACTGTTGATTAAGATGTTTCTGGCAGCAAGGTCTCGATGCACATAGCCCATGTCAGAAAGGTACTTCATCCCTGCAGCGATGCCTCTCAGCATGCCAACAAGCTGAATCACCGTGAACTGCCCATCATTTTTCTGTAAATACAATGTTGAAATATTAGTTGAGTAATACCAATCACAGGAGGAAAAACAAAAGGATCTTCTTTCAGTCCCCAAAGTAATATTATCCTCCATCAAAATTCACATGCAATTTCTTTCTGAGGGAGAATGGAAAATAGTAGAAAATAGCCGGGCGTGGTGGCACACGCTTGTAATCCCAGTATTTTGGGAGGCGGAGACCGGAGGATCCAGGTTCGCGGCCAGCCTCAGCTCTCTCTCTCTCTCTCTCTCTCTCGCTCGCTCTCACTCTCTCTTGCTCTCTCTACTTAGTGAGGCCCCTCCGCAACTTCGTGAGACCCGGTTTCAAAATAAAGTATAAAAAATAGGGCTGGGGGCGTAGCACAGAGGTAGAACGCCCCTGTGTTCAATCCCCGGTACCGCAAAAAAAAAAAAAAAGTAGAAAATATGTAACTTGTAATGTTTATCTGGTCAAAACCGAAAGGCTTTCAAAGCCCTTGTCAAGTCTCATTTTGTTGCCCGTTTCTGCATTGTAAGTCCTTCATTCTCTCAGTCATGAGAGACGTTTCTTCAGTTCTCCAGCCTAGTACCTGCCTCCATCAACACTGTATATATTTTGAGATGATTGAAAAGAAACCAGCTAGACAGCTTTTCCTCAATACTGAGGAAAGGATGAAGTAGCCAGAGTAGTTAAGGGAGTTTTTGTCGCAGCAGATGGAGAAGGATGGCTGAGCAATGACTAGGAAAATGTTAGCAATTCTAGAAAGTTTGTTGGTTTTGTCAAAGGCATTGAATTTAATGCAATAACACAGACCCAAAAGGACTAATGGATGGCTATTTTGAAATTAAAGAATGATGTGACTTGAAGAGACTGGAGAACTTAAAAATATGAACAAAAAAACAAAAACAAAAAAGCAGGCAACAGAATCTGGTAGAGGCTGAAGATTGGAAGGGAAATTTGACTTTACCAGTAGACCACTACCATGCTCATTGCATTGACCTGTGCTATAACTGTTATCAGTGCCATTACTCTGTTACCTTTCCTAATCAATAGCAATAATTCAAAATATTAAAGTTACAAACTGCCAGCCTATAGGTTTAATGAGAACTATAAATATATTACATTGTCTGACATAGCACATTTTATTCACTAAGAAGTTGAGTTGCCAATATTTAAAATTTGGAAACATGCACATTAAAAAAATATTTTCCCAGAACCCAGAAGACCTGACTTTATTGGCTATTATTCCTTACACATGATTATTCTGCTGGTTCAAGCAGTGCTGGGACCTCAGGTGGGTAATGAGCACTTGTAGACTCCCACATAGTGCCTTAATTAATGGTTTGCAAGGACACCTTAGAATTTTTTCCTTTCTCTGCCTGATATGTACTTTCAAAAAGTTAAGTATTTGTAAATCTTCCTCCCCCCTTTTATTTCTTTTCTTTATTTCTTCCTTTCTTATCTCCCTTCCTTTCTTTTTACTTCATTCCCAATTTCTTTTATTTATCAAATTAACATATACTTAAGTAAAAGTACATATAACTTGGATTTGCATACATTTTCATAAAAGCACACTTTTTAAACCACAGTTAATTTTGGAGTTCAGTTATTCTGACTCTACGTATGAGTATCCTATTCAAAACTTTAGCTTTAAATTTGCTCAGTTTCATCCTCAACATCATGGTCAATATATAAATTACACTGTAACTAAATTAAGTGCAAAATTTTACCTTTAAAAATGTATCCAGAGAGCCATTCTCCATATACTCTGTCACTATCATTACTGGTTTACCTGAAAAATAAAAGTAATATAAAGTGTCATCAGACAGTACTTCTCTTTGATTTTGCATTCTTATCTAGAACAAGTCTGTCTGAAGTTTTGACCAATGTCCAAATTATTTATTTATATATAAATATATATAGTATCCTATATATAATTTTTGTTTAGAGATAAAGATATATCAGTATACACACACACACACACACACACATATATATACATATATATATATATATATATGTATATGTATACACACATCTTGAAAATGTCCACTTTGAGCAGCCAGTGAATTCTTGACAGGATGATAGTCAGTTGAGTCAATGAGAAAAAGTGTCACAAGGTTAGTAACAGATTAACATTTAAGATAAACACATACACACACACACACATCTGCACACAACTGCCAATACTGAAACCTCTTTATATAGAAAATGAGTTTAAGGGTGAATTCTATTTTAATGTAAGTAGTGATAAAATGCATCGTTATACATATAATGTATCCCAGCCTCCCAAGTATTGGATTTCAGTGTGTGTTACCACACCCAGCATCAAACTCCCTTGTTTTATGATTCCTTGAATATATGTTGTACTCTCCTACCTTTATTTCTATGTTCTTTTGACTCCTTTTATTATGGCTACTTCCTTTCTACTCTCCACCAGACTTGCCACCTCTGTCGACCCAGTGTTGTTATTCTTCAGATGGCATATGTATTTTACTTGATAATTGATCAATTCAGGACAGAACTGAGAGTGCATATTTAAGCATACCATGCCATCCAAAAGTGAAAATGTAGATAACGAAAGTCTGACAGTTATATATGAAAGAGAAATAACTAGGAGGCAAATGTATTTTTCACTTAAAGATTCCTTAAAACCCAGTTTAGAATAATAAGATAGGACACACTAATTTCTCCATTACATAATTATCTCCTTTTAAAATACTTTGAAAGTAATATTTTGCTAATGGAATGTTACAGTTTGTTACAAAGGCAGACAGTCCTTCCCTCATCCTCATTAAAATTTATAAAACTTAAACAAAACTTTGTCTAAAATGATTCATTTGACAAGTTAGTAGATGTCTTTATAAGGTGCCACATGGTATATGCTGAGAATGTGCACCAGAACTTTCATTTGACCTGAACCTTGAAGAGGGAAGAAGGCCAATAAAGGGTGGTCAGCATCCAGGGTACAGGAATATATAACCAGGCATCTCGTCATGAAAGAGCCATAAAGTTCAAACATGGCTAGAGCCTTGGAGCAGTCTTCTTTTTTTAAAATCAGGCAGTGACAGGAAATGAAGTGAGGAATATTGATTTTTTAAAATAGATTTAAATGCAATACCACAGTAGAAAAAAGAGAGACAAAAATGAATGATTTAGATTGTATTTGTGAATGACTTGGACAGCTTGACAAGAAAAAATATCGTAATGGTATAATTTTAGTCTTTGTTCATGAATAGAGAGATGCTTCCAATATAAAGATTTTTAAAAAATGACTTGACCACACCCACTTTAAAAGACCTCAGAAGGACCCTAAAATAGGCAAAATTTTGCTTTGGGTATTTTTGGTCCTAATAATCACATCTCAGAATCCATCTCAGACTAATATTTTTATCTAGAGTCCTTTTCCTTCAAGAGTCCAAAATTAATATACTTCTCCCAGAGATGATAGACAAATTGTTTTGACACAGGTAGTACCTAAATGTCAGAATTTACAGCAGCCATAATGCAGAAGTATCCTGGTGCTCCTTGTTGTACTAGACACTGCTCCTTCATTTGCCTGATTTCAGAAATTCTGAAGGGCCCAAGGATGAAGCTGAGGACTCACAGAAAAAAGACACAATGGCACTTCTAACAACAGCTCTCTACTAAAGAGAACTATTCCAATAAATTCACAGCTAACAGAGCCAAAAGAATACATACCTGCTAAACATCTGCCCTAGTCTAACTAGAAAGATGCCTACATTCTGGAATCAGCCTGTGTTTCCAGGAATCCTACATGGGTGGATATTTGCCCGTCACTCTGCCTGATCTCTTTACTTACAGAACCCATTGAGGGAGATGTCACCTTATTAAGAATTGGAAGAACTGGTTTCAGGGAATGTAGTCATAGCTTTCTCTTCTTGGAACCTCTTAGCACATACCACATGAACAGACATCTTGACCATGAAACCAAATGACCAATCTATGTCTATCATTATCTTCTTCACCCCATGTCCTTCATCTTTGCAGGGTTTTCCCTATATATCTACTTACAACACTTCTAATTCCTTTCTTCTCCATTTTCCTAGAACAACTACTTTCTATCTTCTCACATTTTGAATTTTCTTTTTAGAGTTATGGGTCAGTAGTGAATACAGCTGTCCTTCAGTATGCCTGAGGGACTTATTTCAAGATTCCCAGGGATACCAAACTCTGTAGATGCTCAATCCCCTTATATAAAGTTGCATAGTATTTACATATAGCCTATGAACATCCCCTGCATGCTTTAAATCACCTCTAGATTATATGTAATACCTAACACAATTAAAATGCTAGGTAGATAGTTAGTTTATTGTTTAGGGAATAATGCCAAGGGGGGGGGTGGAGTCTCTACATATTCACTACAGATGCAATTATTTTTTCCCAAATACTTTCAGTCTGAATTTTTTTAAATTCACAGATGTGAAACTTGCAGAAGGCCAACTGTATTTACCACTGGTCATCTAAGGTCTAGTGAACAGGATTTGGATAGAATTCCCATGTAAATTATCTTTCTTGGTTAAGAGGTATGTTAAAATTCAACACAAAATTCACTGAACTTAGAAGACAGAATTTGTACTTTAAAGGGAATGCACTGACTAGAAAATTCACAAACATTGAATAATGTACATTTGGAAAGAAAAATTGATTACTTTCTAGGGAGATGGACACATGGTATTCATCTGGTGAGATTTTTTTCAGCTAGCATCTTGTAGTTTTAAAAGTTAGATTAATTGTCTATGAGAATGTAGGTTGTAATGTCATAAATGTTCTTTGAGAAATGTGATAGGGGCCTCAAATACCTATCTTCTTTCAGATGGTGAGGGAAATGCAATTAAACGGAATGTTTGCAAACACGTAGGATCTTTTTCTGTTGACAAGAATAAGACACTTCAGGACCCATTCGATTGTTTTTCATGCTCCAGTCATTTTAATGCTAATTACATTTACTTTGGCTTATGTTTTGTCTCAGTTCCTGCTAGCCTGCAAGAATGACATAGCAATAATTAACGTGCCTTACTCTAACCCTCATAAATTCAATAAAACTGTATAAATCATTTCCCATTATCCAGCCCGAAGTACAGACAAAGACTAGATTTGCCAATAATTTTGAAAGCACATTATCAAAAATCTATATAAAAAGAGCTCATAAAGCATGTCAAAACATGATTTTAATCACAGAGCAGAGTTTTCATATTACTTTATATTATTTACTGAGGGCCCGGCCCACATGGAGTCTATGAAGCAGAAACACATTATTTATGGAATTCACCTTTATTATTGGTAATCATAAGAAAGCTCTTGTTTATTGATTTATTGAGTGCCTGTCTTTACAAGGCACTATGTTATTATTAATTGTTATTCAAATTCTAAAACCATGGTATTAAAACAGACATTTTTCAGAGAAAGAAACGGAGGATCAGAAAGTTTCTAAACATTAAATGGCTGGAGCAAGTCATACAAAAAGCAAAGTTCGGGATACAAGGCTGTTCTTTTTTCCATACTATGATCTTCATCACTGAAAAATAGTTACTTTAGGCCGGGCGTGGTGGCACACGCTTGTAATCCCAGTACTTTGGGAGGCGGAGACTGGAGGATCTGGGTTCGTGGCCAGCCTCAGCTCTTTCTCTCTCTCTCTCTGTCTCTCTCTGTCTCTCTCTCTCTCTCTCTCTCTCTACTTAATGAGGCCCTCCGCAACTTTGTGAGACCCGGTTTCAAAATAAAGTATAATAAATAGGGCTGGGGGTGTAGCGCGGAGGTAGAACGCCCCTGAGTTCAATCCCCGGTACCGCAAAAAAAAAAAATAGTTACTTTAAGCTTTAAATTTCAATGTAAAATTTCGCAAATATTCACTTTTTTTGTGTTAATACATGCGTGGTAATCATTGACATCAGCTCTAGTAGGAATTCAGCTTATCTTTATATTTTATTCTTATAGACAGACTTTACATATATGTATGAGCAGGTTATTGTGAAGTCATTTTGAATTTTATTTATAAGAGGTATCAAAAATAGTTAAACTTATAAAAGCAGAGAGTAGAAAGGTAGTTGCCTGGTGTTGCAGGGAGAGCAAGGTAGAGAGTTGCTACTCAATGAGCATAAAGTTGCAGATATATGAGATGAAAAAGTTATAGAGATCTGCTATATAGCATTGTGCTTAGAGTTAGCAATACTGTTCTGTACACTGAAACATTTTTGTTAAGAGGACAGATCTCATGGTATGTGTTTTCTTACCATGATATAAAAATTATTTTGTTTTTCCTCTGTGTGAAATTTTACAGATTTGTAAGAGAGAGGAAAATATGTCCCTCTAGTGATGCAAATCTTTTTCATATGCTATAACAAGGTTAGGTGAAGCCAACATTGGGAAGCATTGATCTAGCTTTTGTTTTTCAGAGTATGGGCCCTGCCAAGCAACAGAGCCTGGCCTGAATGCTTGTTAGAAATGTAAAATCTCTGTCCCCAATTGGATCGATTGAAACAGATTCTGCAATTTAACAATATCCCCAGGGGCGCATTCCATTTTGAGAAACACTAAACAATGCCACATCACTAGAGTAGGAATTAAATCTGGGCTTCTTTTATTTGCATTTATACTATCTGCTTTTCTGAACCATTAGTTCATCAATAAACACATGATACCACTTAGGGCTATCAGGGAACATTTCATTTAGAAGCATCATAACTCACTGGAAAACAACTGTCACTGGACTTTTTCTTGGAAACCATTTATAAGACTTGTGAATGATTAAATATACGCCTCTGCCTATGCTTATATATCTATAGTTTCATTTCATTATGCCATCCTATTTGGGTTGAGTTCCATTTAGTATACTCACACTTGCAGCTGTTTGAAATAACTTTTATTTTTACGTCAAGGGAAACTTGGTATAAAGCAAACATGGTAAATCAATTATTAATGGTTAATGGTCAACCAGAAAATAGGATTGTTTGCATGTAATAGGAATAGATAATGTTTATTAAGAAAGGGAAACAAACAAAACAACAAAAATAACAACAACAAACACAAGAGGCAGTTAGAAAAGTACGTAGGCATTTTAATTGTACTATGGTCCTTATTTAGTAGCTAACACATTAGGGCAAATCACTTATGTAGTTATATAATTTTAATTTGAGGAAATATGGTAAAATTAGAAGCCTATATAACTTATCTGTAACAGAAACAGGAAAATGCAAAATGTCTTTACAGATAAAAACTCCAAGCTTTCTAAAATATCTTCTTTCATTTCGAATTATTTTTATTGATATAAACTTTCTCAATAGAGGTTCATTTCTCAAATGAAAAGTGAATTAGAATTGCTCTGACATTTGTAAAGTTGAATACTAATTATAGAGTAAAATTATTGATTTTATTATTATTTTAAATTATTATTTATTATTTTTATTTGAGATTAGAACCTATCAAATCTGACAACTTTGTTTTTATTAACAGTGAAAATAATTTTAAAATGAAATATACTAATAGCTAATCTATGAATCAATAAATCTATTTCAACAGCTTTATATTTCTTGAAGATTATTGGGATTTAGAATCTATCAGGAAGAAAATTTATAACTCTCTCATAATTATTTTATGTGTATTTATAAAACCCCTGTCTATGCCCTGACAAAGAGAAACAAATATCAAATTAATGAGCTGGTTTCTGTTTGCATTTCAATTTCAAAGGTATTTTTATCATCATCTATCACTGGTTCATGAAATCTTATTTATTTTTGCGTAATGTAAGATTCAAACATACTCATACTTCAGAAATTTGCATTTATATTCTCAGAACTAAAGGGAGATCTAACTTTCTACGCAATATCTATAATTATATGCTAATAGGCACCTCAGAATTAACATGTCCATAAGCTGAACTACTGATTGCCAGCCACAACCTGGCTCCTCTCAAACGCTTCCTCATAAATGACAACTCCTTTCTTTGAGGTACTCAGAATAAAATTTATAATTATCATTGACTCCCCTTTTTTTCACACTCACATCTAAACTACAGGAGTTTCACTGTGATTGCCTTCAAGACATCTACAGAATCAAACCACTGCTGTCCATCATGTTACATCACTACCCTGATCTATCCCATAATGATCTGTGAACAATGTCATAGCTTCCTTGCTTCCTCCCTGCTGAAATACTGACTCTTACTATCTATTCTAAACCCAGCAGCTTGACTCATCCTGTGAGTATATAATTAAATCAGCTTCTATCATGTCTAGAGTCTTAAAGGCTCTAAAGTCTTCAAAGCTCAGATGCATAGATTTTTTTTTCAGATAACAAAGCTCTTACACCATCGATCCTCATCCTACATCTTTAGCTGAGCCCATACCAGATGCCCCTCACTCATTCCACTGAAGTAACAATGGTCTTCTTGCTGCTGCTTGAACATTCCATGCAAATTCTCTTGAAACCTTACTTATCCCTTTTCCTCCTATAACCTGCTCCCAGAAGTTGATATGGCCCACACTTTTACTTTATTCATGCCTTTTTTAAATAAAATAAAACCCACTAACCTTCTATAGAAGCAACACCTAATCCCCTCACCCAGCTTCATTTTCTCCATTAATATATTTTAAGCACCTTCCTTCATGTAGTTTCTGTTATAGCCATCTGGAAGTAGGCTCGATAAAGGCAGGAACCCAGTCTGTATCCCTACAGATTAATTCAGGATAGACCTACACTAGATGATCAATTAATATTTTTTAATAACCGCAGGTTTTCTGTCTAGTGTTTACAGAATGATGAAGTATGACCTTGGCTATTCATGCTTTTTAAGAGCTTGATTTTTGAAGTTAGATAGAGCTGTTTAAAAATCTGGTATTATCCCATGCTAGCATTAGGATATTGGTAAGGTATTTAATATTTATGGTATTTATTTAATATTAATTTTCACCATGTATAAAATGAGAGTAAATACTAGTGTTTATCACATAGCATTATTATACAGATTAGAGGACATAATACAATCAAGAGCAACAAGCTTAGTAAATTCTTAAAGCAATATTCATGACTAATGGTATTAAGAGCTAATACCATTAAGAGCAAGATCCTGTGAAAAGATTCTCAGGGACTTTCCTCCCTGTGAATTTTCATTTGTTTTTCTTAAAAGCCCATGGTCTTATAGAATAAAGGCTTAAAAAATAAAGTATAAATCAGACCATTCTAACTAGTTGTAAATTTTTACTTCACTGCAATTTATTCATTCACTCATTTAATTTCATTCATGTATATTTTAAAATAATTTACTTAATGTGTCTTGCCCTATTGTGGATATAGAGGGAGCTACAAACCCATTCCAGTTTCAAGGAGCTTGGTGGGTAGTAAGGGATGATAAAACATGTGCACGTAGAACTATGATATAGCATACAGCATGGCACAGTGTAGAGAAAAGCTGCTGGCATTTAGAACGTTGCTTCTGGCTGAGAATTCATTCATTCAACAAGAGTATGAAGACTCTCCGCGTGCTGGGCACTGATCTAGGAATAGAAAAGTGAGCAAACCAGGAATTTCTGAGCTTTGCAGTGTATACTCTGAAGCTCATCCTCTAACAGAGGGCCTGGAAGCGTTGCTTTGCTCGGCCATTCAGCATATGGAGTGCATACTCTTTGCCATGCACACACTCAGGCTGGAAGGAAAAACAATGATAAATGACACTGATCTCATGGCGAAGGTCACATTTGAATTAAACTTGAAGGTCAGGCAGAAAGTGAAGAGGACATTCTAGAGCCAAGTGAAGTCTCTCAAAAAGGGCAGAACAAAAACTTAAGGAGAGCTTTCAGAAAAGGAAATAATAATAGAATGTGGAAATGTGAACTAATTATATCAGGTTAAGGACCAAAGTACATGCATTTTGGTCAGTTCATTTGTTTGTTTTGTAAGGAAGCATCTCAGGAAAACAGGGATGTAGTTACATTTATCTGAGAGGTGTATGAAGTAGACTAAGGTAGGAAAATGCCAAAATGGAAATTAATGTTGAAGATAGCTGGTATAGCACTAGTTAATATATAATAAGGGCCTATGAAAGGGAAATGGCCTTACAAGGCAGAATAAAATAATACATGTGAAAGATAATCATAAGTGTGAGTTATAAGTCAATAATTTCTGGAAATGTAGGTAATTAACTACTATTGAATGTGTCATTTCCTTGAACATAGAAAAAGAAAACGAGATTCGTTTATGGTTCCTATAATATTTTGTTAAAATTTATTAATTTAGAAGAGAATTGAGCTTATTTGTACAGGATTCTAGATTAAGAAATAAAATTATGACTAATTCTAAGAATTAGTAGAATATTTCTTTAGTCAGTTTGGGTAATATTCCACTGGTGGGAAAAGAAATCTTAAAGAACTAAGCATGCTGCAGTGGGAAAATTATAACATTTTTCTCCTTTTAATTTTTTTCCTGAATCTCATTAAGTAATAAAAGCAGGCACTGCGTATATTACACTAAAGTGCATTGCTTTGCAAATGAGTCAATTAAGCCAGTACCTGTGGGGTTTTATGTCATTTGTCAAAAAACTTCTCTAATATATATTATACATTATACACATTATATATATACTCTAATATATACATATATATGCATATCATATATACAACCTCTAATATATACATATATTATATAACCGATTATAATGATATATATGATCATACATGTATATTTATGTGTGTGTGTATATATGTATATATGTATGTATGTGTGTGTATGTATATATATGAATGGAGGTCCAAGCTTCTGGCAGGTGAGGCAGTGGTAGAGAAAGAGGAAGGCACTCGATGACACCACCCATAGGGATGCTACTTCAGACTCCCCAACTCAGACTCAATCAGAAAAATCACAAGATTTAGTTGCACTTATGTCTCATTATCTGTGTGCTGCAGGTTGAGAATAATTGCTGCATAAATTAGCATCAGATCAGAGAGCATGAAATTAAGGACAAATAAAGTGAGTTGCAACATGGTAAATGAAAAACAAGTTGGAGACTTCCTAAGTTGAACATCAAGAGCTACATTTAAAAAGGGAACATACAGTTTCAGTTTACTTTGGTCAGCAAGTAAAAGACAAGACATATTTTAAATATTTCCATTTTGCTTTTCTTTTATGTGTAGCCTTATGGTGAGTAGCAAACATCAAACAGAATATCTGATTGGGAGACTGGAAATTAAAAACTATCTTTCCAAACACAATACCACTTTTTAAACTAGAATTCAGGGACTTTGGATATAATCTTTTGTTGATGTTAACGTGAGCTTCTAAAAATAAAGGCCTCATGGGCATATAAAATATATGATGAATTAGGTTTTATTACTATAAGAAATTGTCAGTGTAGCTCCGTCAGTACCCATTCATATATAAACAAGACCTGTAATAAATGTAGATGAATATTAGTTCTAACACTGGGGGCATTATCCACTATGATACATTAACTTAAATGGATTAAAATATATAATCATTCACTAATATAATTACCTCCATTCTTGTTCACACACACATTCACATGTTTGTGTATACACACATATATGCACAGTTTTAAAGTTCATCTCTAGGATGATCCTTTATAGTAGATATCATTTTCTCCTTTTCGTGTAATATTGCTATTAAAAGTGATTGAGTAAGATGCCCAGAGATTGGCATAGTTTTAGATACAAAAGGTTACATAAATATTTACTTAATATTAGGCTTTATTTGCCTCTCCAAGAGCATATATTTCTTAGCTAGAGAGCTGAAAAACATATGCAAAAGAAATAAAATTAAATGAAAGATCTTTTTTTTAACCTGGGTAAATTTTCTTTGAATTAATTGTTAATGGGTTAATACATATATTTTGGGGGGAAAAGTAAACAGGTTCATTGAAGATCAGCTTTGACAAAATCTATAATGAGTCTTATAGGTTTGTGTATGTACATCATGTGCTATAGTGTGTTTCCCTCCACTCCTATAAGACTCAATCACTATCTGGAGCATGAAAGGGAGGGAAGGGGGAGGGAATAAGGTGGGATTGGAGGGAGGGCTAAATGTGCAATGTGTGCATGTATGATGTTCATACCCTGACATATATCAAAATGTATCATTATAATTTACAGTGAACCAATAAATGAACATAAAAAGTTAAAAAAAATCTATAATGAATAGACAAAATTTAATAATGAATATTATTTGTTTTACAAAATAAATAATGATTTGACAAAATATAATAATATTATTAAATATTACAAAAATGAATACATTACCATGGTTGGGTTTTCTAACCTAAAAAATAATAATCACAACATGTTCATGATATGCACCCATACATGCATATTTGCTTGTTCTGTACTTACTTTTGGTCACTACACCTTCTAAATGGATGATGTTAGGATGATCAAACTGGCCCATGATACTTGCTTCCCCTAGGAAATCTCTGCGTTGCTTTTCAGTATACCCTACTTTAAGGGTTTTGATAGCCACAGGTAATTCTCTTTTTCCTGGTAGTTTCAAACGTCCACTACAAACTTCACCAAATTCACCTTATGATAAAGATAGAAAAAATACATAAATCCATTTGAAATTCATCTTCTAATAATATTCTACTACAGTCTTGCAGTATTAAGGCTTAGACAAAAAAAAAAGTTAAAGGGGGAGTCCAAACTTCTTTATCAATAGTAACAGAAAGAAATGGTACATTGACAAAATTCATCTACAGATCATCACTAAACACTTTAGGCATTATTAGCTTCATCCATCTCAGATATAGAAACCTTAATGGAAATACTAGAGAGATATTAAAAGCAACTGAGTAAAAATCACTTACTTCTCTTTCTACTCTGGTAATACTACTAATGACAGAAGAAGAAAACATTATGGACAAAAATGAAACAATTTTTAAGGCAGAGGATGAATTGCATTATGTAAATAATTTTCAATATTATAAATTCACTATGTGTATAGAAAAAGTTGACAGCAAAACACTATCTACTTGAAAACATATTTTTATGTTTTATTTTTTATTTAATAAAACAGACAATTGTTAGTTTAAACGTAAGATATATAGAAGGTTGTATTACAATGTGGTCAATTACAGACTACTTTGAGAGCAAGACAATTAGGAAAGATTAAAAACGTTCTGAGTTAGAGCAGGACACTGACATATTGCATTCAATAAACCAAGCAAAAGCTAAATCAGAGTTAAAACACATTGTCGCACCTGCTCCAATAACTCTTTCGATGGTGATACACGAAGCTTCTATTTCCTTGGCAAACTCATGGACTGCTTGATTGGGATCCTCATAGGTATGTGGATCAATATAAGTTCTTACTCCTGGCAGTTTGACTGTAAAAATAAATGGACATTAAAATAGACATTGTGATGGATGAGCGAGTTTATAAACTTTATCAACATACTAGTGTGGCTTAAATCTCTAATTCCTAGAAGGAGCTAAGCTGCAAAGATAGGCCCTCTCTTGAGTGACAGGAGTTATTTGTATAGCTGTAACGCTATTATAATTAAAAAAAATTTGAACTGTTGGCATGCACAAGAAATGTGTATATGATGACATGTCTCAGTAAATGTATTTGTGTGTGTGTATGTGAACTGGGGATTGAACCCAAGAGTATTCTACTTCTGAGCTACAGCCTCCAACCCTATTTTTTTATTTATGTACTTTGAAAGATGGTCTCTCTAAGTTGCTGAGGGCCTTGCTAAATTGCTGAGGTTGGCTTTGAACCTGTGATCCTCCTCTTTCAGTCTCCCAAGTACTAGGATTACAGATGTCCACCACCACGCTTAGCTAAATGCATCTTTTAATGGTAATATTCAGAGAGATGGCCTCTGAGGCACATTATTAACATTTTGTTTATTAATATAGACAAATAAATGTTAGTGGTTTATTTGCATGTTTGCTATTCTATGTTTAACTTAGAAATATCATAGATTATTGTCGGGAGCCATTTCTTTGGCTTTTGGGTTATGGTTGGACACGGCCCTGAGAGGTACGAGTTCTGCCAGACGGGTGGATTAAGACCTATTGTGCTGTGTATTTCACAACAGGTGAATGTTCTCAGAGGGGAGACTTGACTGTTCTTTGATCCTAGAGGGAGAGGGACCCCCCCAGGGGCACAGGACAGGCAGGAGGGAGGTGGTCAGAGAACATTCTGTCTGCTCAGATAAATGTAAACATTGTATGGTAAAAGGACTTTGTATCTATTTCTGATGCTCTAGGAAGATATATAAGGACTGAGCTGAATAAAGTCGAGGCTGCTGCAGTATTAACTGAGAGCCCTCCCGAAAAACTATCTTTTGTCTCTCTCTCTTTATTTTTCTTAATCCTCACTCCCTGTTTCAGGAACCGTTCGAACCTTTCAACTCAGCCGGTGGGTTCTGGCAGATTATTAATTTTGATTTTTAAAAATAGCTTAAAATAACTTTTTATGGGAGTAGTTTATCTTATTGATGCATTGTAATCATACATCATGATGAAGTTTAGAGTGATAGAGACATACATGCACACAATACTCGGTAAGCCTCCCCCCCAGCTTCCACCCTGCCCCTTCACCCTCCCCGTTCACGACACTGAGACTGGCAGTGGTAATTTTGTGTATGTACATCAGGACCATTGAAGTGTTTCCTTCATCAAATCTCCCTCCCACCAGCTCTTTTTTAATGGCATGGTACAATGAGGTTGGTATAGAAGTCAAAATAAAAAGAGAAGTTATTCTTCTCACTCTGCCTCTGTCACTACATGACTTTACAAAAGCCTTTTATGCACTCTGAGCATTGGTTTATCACCTCTGAAGGCTCCCAATATCATCTCAGAGTGCTATTTGAAGATAAATAATATTAAATTAGATAGGACTATGAAATGGATTCAAATTTATGGTCATGGTAGAGTGACAAAAACAAAAGAAACTTTTTTCAATTTATTTGGCAAATCAACTCACACTGTACTATTTATGAAAAATGAACATATTAAAATACCATAAGACCTCATTCAAGCTAGTTTTATAATCTCATTATTAAAACTTGACTTTACATATTTCTTAAAAATGTAGCCCTTTTCATGCTATTTGAACCATGGCTGCTTGCTGCTACAAGAAAAAACCTAGGTATTTTATTCATTTAACCTGGTGGTGTTATTTAATGATATATTTCTACCCAATGTGTTACTAGGAATTAGAAGTAGTTTGGAAATTTGATTTGAAATATAATAGATTTATCTATTAGGCAACAGTGTTTATGTTAATGATCATAATGGACATTTTCTTTGAAGAATTGAATAAACCCACCAGCTGTTGCCTACAGCCAAGTTAGAAATGCTGAAACATGTATACTTTATAAGAATGTAAGAGAGACTTGCTTTTTTTAACATCACATTTTTGGTCAGCTATTACAATTCCTCTATCCTGAAAAGAAATCAAAATCACAATAAAACCTCTGTTGTGCTTTTCTTTTAACTTTGTACAATTTGCTTACTGTGCCCATTATGAAAATGCATCTTTTCCTCTTCTGGGTCTTGCTTTGCTTTGCTGTAGCCACACCGCCTGGAACAAAGGGAGCTACAATTAGACATGTCTGAAAGTGGTGAACCAATCACTTGAAGCCCAGAAGCAGGGAACACAACTGAAATTACTGCAATCCCGAACTGATTTTCATACTAGTGATAAGAAATACCACCGATATTCCTTTTTAAATGAAATATATTTTCCCCACCAGTACTCCTTACTTTCAGCAAATCATTTTAACTAGATTTCACCAAGAAGTCTGAAGTTAACCACGCCTATTTTTAATTTGCCTTCACCATGTAGCATATGCCAGACATTTTTCTGTTATCTTCCTTTTTACTTTTTCTTTTTGTGTGTGTCAGCTTAGAGGCCACTGCCTCTTTCAGAAGTGCCTACCATATGCCTCTATTCCCATGGTTTCCCACCTTCTGCATCCTCCTCGAGTGTTTTCTAGTTTTTTTCTCTCTCTATCTTTGATGTTTTTGTAGTCTTTTTATGCTCCATCAGCTATTTTCTACTCTTATCTACTCAGATCACCATGAAATTCACCATAACCTACAACACCTTTCAGCTCCATTCCCCAAACTTGCTTTCTCCTGATTTTATCAACTACCCACTAATTTGAAAATCTCTGCAAATCACTTTCATTACTAATAAAAATATGTCCTTCTAAGGTTCATAAATGATAACCTAATCTCTAATACAATGATTTAATCATAGTTTTTAATCATTCTTGATGGACGAAAGTCCTTAGCTATTTTTCTGATGCTTCTGGATCCTCTCTGGGCATTTCCGAAAGTCCTCTGTGTGAACTTCTCTGGTTCTGTTTTCTCAATCCATCCATTCACATCAATGTATTTAATACCTTTAGCCTTATGGTTTAATTTCTTTTGAGAGTTATAGTCTTATTTCTGATAAATTTATTTTATAGAGATATTCCACTGGCTTTCAAACTTAATGGGCCTAAAAAGAAACCAGTGCATTTCTATTTCTTCCAACCATGTTCTGCCTTCCTTTCCTGTTATGAACACCACTATGGTCTTGGCCCCTTAAGATCCAAGCATTATTCTTCCATTCTTAACAACAAATTGGTTTCCAATTCCAAGAATTATACAAGGCAAATATGTTACAACTTATCTCTTCCTTTTCATTAGCTATATATTACTTCCTCAATTAAGGAATCATGATTATTCATCTGGATTACTTAAATAACTTCAAAATGATCTCCCTCCATTCTATAACTCCTTTCCTTGATTATACCACACATGGTAATTAATAATATATATATTATACTACTCTATTATTATATATTATACTGTATATCGTATAATATGTATTCTACTGAATTAGCTGCCTACTATAAAATTTTCAATAAAATAATAAGGTAAAGAATCATAAATGTAGCTTTAACCCCACATTTCCTGCATTATCTCCTACTGTTCACTTTTTCAGTACTAACTACATTTTTCCTAAAATCTGCAAGATATTTCTCCATGCTTCCATACATCGGCACGTATTGGTTCCTTCTACAAGGATGTTCTTCCTAGCAATGTCCAAGTATCACATCCCGTTTAATTTTTCCCTGCATTTTCCCTCTTATACAAACTTGATGCAAACTTTCCCCTCTGAACATGGTAGCTTTCCCGATCCCTCTCATGGAATAATTCTCACTCTACAGTACTGTTTTTCAGCTACCTTACTCCTTGTCAGCTTCTTGAATGGCAGCAGCTAGTATTCATTCCAGCAGTGAGCTAACGACTAATTCAGAGTTGGCATTAAAAAGTTTGTCACATTGATGAATGAATAAACGAACGAGTGAATGATATTTTGATTGGGTCTACACAATGACAGGCATTTGGAGTAGGACTATGCTGATGAATACTGAGTTGATGTGGTACATGACTAACCATATAACATTAAACAACTGACTAAAATGAAAATACTGAAATTATTTTCAGTGAAACTTTTAGGAAGTGATTTTACTATTCATAAGATCCCACCACAAAAGTGAGCTCACTAAAAATGAAATTTTCATTTATTATTGAATTTAAGAAAACACAGCCCAAATGGCAGATTGACAAAATACTTTTATTACAAAATTGGTTGAAAACTGTGTGATGTGATCAAAGTATCTAATATATATTTACCAATAGTCTGCTACTTGGTTATATATTCTGGGATATATTTTTAAAATATTTCTATATTTTTACATAAAATGGAAAGAATTACTCCATGGCATTCCCTAGTGTGTACTTACATATATACTGCAAACTGGTTGATGCAACCCATCCTTATGCCACTTTTCGAAAAAAATATGATTATCTTTATAATGCTGAGGAACTGTAAAATTATGAGAAAAGTACATCTCATACATTTTTTAGTAAACTTGGAATAATATGCTTAATACATATAATATTCTTGGGTGAGGAAAAATACACAACAGGGATCTGGTGGCCTTTCAAATTTTATTCCTCACACTTAGATACATTTGTCATTCAAGAGCCCTTAAGACATCTTGAATCACCTCACCACAGAGAAATGGAGGGGAAAAACAAATATGTGAAATTATACTGGAATTATATTTGATCTATTCAAGTTAATATTTATGTTCTTCTAATGCATTGTTCATAATTTTTCTACGTATTACATTATTCTTTCAGTCTTTAATGTATGCACCTCTGGAGAGAACAGTTATTGATATTTCTTTTTAACAATGTTCTAAATACAGTTGTGTGAAATTATCCTGAGATTTATGTTATTTAAATAATACTGGCAAAAGACTTTGTCAGAGAAATTCTAAAGAAACCTAAAAAGTCCACACATTCTTTCAGCTTACATTAGCAAACAAACATCCATTCTACCTCCAACTCTTATTTCCAAAAGAGAAAAAATAAATAATAAGCTTTCAAAATGATATTCTCCCTTTATCATTAAATAAGTCTCCTATACATTTAAATTGCATGCAAATGCCTCATATGAAAATGGAAATAAAACTTTGGGACTCATTTAAAAATGATATGGGAATACCTTGGTGAGGGGTAGTTAACATTTTATTACCTAGGGTGAAAGTCAGGAGGGCAATAGAAAGGAGCTATTTTTGACTATGGGCATCTCTGGAGCTCTGTAACGTATACAGCTGCATGTCACATTAACATATAAAATTAAGTTCTGGAGCCCCCCCCCCCAAAGCATCATTAAAACAAGTCTCAACAAGATACAGTAAGGAAAATTGCAGCTGGCAGAGACTGGCACCCAAACAGTGGCTCAGCGTCATTAACAATCGTTGCAAGGAAACCTGTTCATTCATTATCATCTTCTGTACCTGCTCCAGACATAACTTTAACCAATCAAATAGTCAATAAATGTTATCCTATACATAATATATGCCTCCTATTTTCTGAAGATTTTTATAAAGGGAAGAGAAAGTTTCTTCAATTTTGCTACATATAAAAACTTTAATGAGCCTTGAAATTATTTTATTGAAAATAACATGTAGTGCTTGTATTTAGAGGAATCATCTTCTAATCATTTATACTCATGTTCTTCAAGAAAACAATATGGCTTTATTTTTTGAGATGAGCATGATAAATTATATGTAGGCACAATTCATATAAAAATTCTTTTACTAATTTATTCCTTCATAATTCCTTAATATTTATTATAAAGTCCCAGAGAGGTGTTTGATATCTAAATAGAGCAATGGCCCTATGGGTAATTTAGTAAGCAAACCGTTTTCTCTCACATCTATCATTAAGGAGTTGGATAGCACATCCCAGATGATATTAATGCTGATCTTAAAAAGTGGGAAGTTGGGGTGGGAGGTGGGGAAGATAAAGAGGAGATCTGATGATGGAAACAATTCAAATAATCTTTTGTTCATATATACAGTTATATATACCTTAAATATTACCTAGGTGGAGGAGGAGAGAACAGGAAGGGACCCAGAGGGAAACACACACGGTACGCCGTGTGCATGTATGTTCCTATCAGTCTGAACCTCACTAGGAAGTATAATTGCAATGCACCAAAAAGCACAACAAAACAAAACAAAAAACAAACTTGGCCCAAGTCACCATATCTAAACTTGGATATTTGAAATTTCTGTAATACATGAAATAGAAAACAATAGTCTTTAATGGTCTTTATTTATGGATGGAGATGCCAATGAATAATTAAGTTCTGGGTATAAATTAGGATTAGATAATAAATATGGAATATGAATGTCAAGTACTCCAAAGTACCAAACAGTGCAGAGAATCACCACTTTACTAAATGGCCCTCTTGTGGCCAATGAGGAAAGATGAGTAAATGAAATCACCAAAAAGAGAGAGTGTAAATCCTTGCTTAATGACAGCCTCCACACAATTAGGTTTTTTTCCCACTGTTTTGACCTACAGAAATACTGAACAGATTTTTTCAAATTAATTTAAATAGTACCAGGTAGGATACAATGGTGAATGGAAGTATGGTTTTGAGTTTTATTTCTTTAAAAGAATGAGCACAGGCAATGCTTAGGTCTAAAGTAGACATTCCTTTGTTGTTCCTCTACTCTTCAGATTAAGAAATGTTAAGGCAAAAGTTAAAAAAGGCACATATTAGCAACTCTATGCTTTGAATATAGAAAACAAAAATAATTAAATTCTTTAAAAATAACATTTCTTTGTGTATGCACCCTCTCTTTTTCTGACATCATAATGACTTCTACCATTACATAATGTTGTATTTAAAGAATTTTATTGTTCAAGTCATGAAGAGATTTTGGCTTTTAGGGAAATACTTTGACTTTTTCACTTTAAGATTCTCTATAATTAAACAAAGGTAGTTTTAATAAAAGCTCATCTGTCTTGGTATCTTAAGATAAATAAGCATTAGTTTCTTAATTTCTATAGCAAATACTGGAAATAAATTAAATTTTGTTTTATGGGCCATCATTTACTACATGAATATGTAGTAAAATGGAACACTGAATATTTAGGCTATCTTGCTAGCAGAGCCTTATGACTCATCCATATTTTGCTCATTTATAATACCAGGATATGGGATTTTGAATTCTCTATACATAGATCTAAGAAGACAAAAATGCAACTAACTTATTGCTACTTATTGAAAATTGTTAAATATATATTTCAAGATAAATGTACTCATATTAAAAACACATTCCCTTTGAATATGGAAATGTTGTGATGATTATAGCATACAAAATGAAAACATAACTTTCTGGGTCACCATCTCCCATTTAATCAAGGATCCGTACCATACTATGATTAATGGCACACAAGAAGTTAAATTATATCCTATTTTATGACTTACATATTATTTCAATCTGTGTATTATAAAAGACAAACAACAAAAAGTTAAGTAACACCTTCCAAAATAGTGTAGATCATATGAAATTGTATATCTTCCATTAATGAACTATTGAAATGCTTTTAGAATTGATTGCAATAAGAAGACATGAAAATTTTCAAATACTTCAAATAATTCAAAGATGAATTATAGACTATTTTCCAATATTGAATTAAATTTTAATTCACTTAGAAATTTTATATATAACAATTCATTCATAAAATATAACATGAGGATTAAATTTCCCTGTTTTCACAAGTTTTGTTCTCACATTAGAGTACATAATTTTCCATTAATTTTTAACTATTTCATAGATGCTCATTGGATTTCTCAACTGGGTAGGCTCATTTATTATCTCCCACCATCTGAAGTCCTACAGAAGTCTTACAAAAAAAGGATGTTGGGGCAGTTCTTAGTTATATTTTATATGCCAAACTTTGAGTTGGGATTTAATATAGTCTGCATATATTTTAAGCAAACCTCACATCTGCCTGAAACAAAGCAATTTTTTGTGGGGGTTACTGAGGATTGAACCCAGGGGCAACCTTCAAGCCTTTGGTTTATTTTGAAACAGCATCTTGCTAAATTGTTGATGCTGGTACTGGGATTACAGGCCTGCACCACCTCCTAGGGATGCAACAAAGCACTTTGAATAAATGGCATAGAATTATTACATAAGGATGGCCTCAGCCTTCCTCCTCCTCCTCCTCCTCCTCCTCCTCTTCCTCTTCCTCCTCCTCCTCCTCCTCCTTCTTCTTCTTTTTCTTCTTCTTCTTCCTGATACTGGGGATTTAACCTAGGGATATTCTACCTCTGAGCCAAATCCTCAGCCCTATTTTATTTTTTATTTTGAAACTGGGTCTCATTAAGTTGCTGAGGGCCTTGCTAAATTGCTGAAGCTGGCCTTGAACCTGCAATCCTCCTGTTTCAACCTCCCAAGTACTGGGATTACAGGTGTGTGCCATCACGCCTAGCAAAAGGATGGCTTTATTTTATTATTTTATTTTTTGTGGTACCAGGGATTGAAACCAGGGGTGTCTTAGCTCTGAGTATAACCCTAGCCCCTTTTTTTGTTTGTTTTGAAACAGGGTCTCACTAACTTGCTGAGGGCCTAGCTAAATCGCTGAGGTTAGCCTCCAACTGTAAGTTATTTGTGAAGATAGAAAAAAATTCTTACTTCAAATTACAGGAAACTTACAGAAAATATAAAGGAAGAAAATAGTTTGTTGAAAAATTTAAGATAATAATGTTTCAAAGAATTTATGATCCATTTGACCAGAGATTTTTATGTTTTTTAACAACTGCATTATAAGAGATTTTAATATCTGCATTAAGATGAGGAATTCATATCCTATGTCTCTGGTAAAATATTTTTTAAATAAGAATTTTTTTTTAAAAAATGAGTGATTCTCTACACAGAACATAGATAAATGAAATAAAATTTAAGGATTCTTTCTTTTGTGTGTGTGTGTCGGGGGGGGTCTAGGGATTGAATCCAGGAGATAGTAAAGGATATGGAAACACTGGAAAGTGTGAAAATAGTGAATAAAGGAAATAATTCGATATATATGAATTTAAGACATGAATGAGATGGCTACTTTGGGACTTGATATTTCAGATCAACTTACAATAAGGATTATAAGTATGCATTAGTTTCTGTAAGAACAAATACAAACTTCTATTCAGGGATAAATGGGAACATCACTTTAGAAAGATCTACTATATAATTAAATGTAATATCTCATTTACATTAAAATGATATATCAACATGGCTTGTTTGTTAAAAAAATTAATAATTTCTTTAGAGATGATTAGAGTCTCAAGCTGGTTGCGATGTTTTAAAGACAAAGGCCACTGATAGAAAGTACATTTGCTAAAAATTGTGAAATCTAGGGACTCCATTCAGAGATAGTGCAGAAATAGCTTCTGTCACTCAGTAAATTTCAATCGAAGCAGGGAGAATATTTGGAATATTAGCATTATGTCTATGGATTTCACAATAGTGATGAAAAGGAATTTGAGGTCAAGGATAAAAGATAGCAATACATAATTACAAAATTTATCTTATAAACAGTGCATTGTATCATGTGAAAAATAATAAACTGTGGCTTACTGGTGGGAAATATGACAGAGCAAAAAATCATAATAACCTCAAACCTTGCAAAAGTTTTGCTTTAGCTAAGCTGCAGAACCAAGGATCAATGGTGTTGAAATCTTTATTTCCACAAACTATAATTCCACAAAGTATCTCAAGGTATCTCACTACTTTTCCACAAAATAAGCCCAAGGTATTTCTAAAATGGAACAATTTAATGTATATTCACCATATTATATTAAGGTCGAAACCAACCACACATATATTCATGAATTATCTTTCAATAAGTAAAAAACAATGAGAGTTCAAGATCCAAAATGTGTAGAAATCTCAACTCTACAATCATAAATTTGTCTGTTCATAAATGATGATGATGATAGTGTTTCTTGAAAATTATTTACATGGTAATTGACAAATGCTGGTATGATTATATACATATATAAAATTAGGTGACAAGATTTCAGATTTTCCAAATCTTCAATAAATCTTGCCATGAAGAATTAGCATTTTATTGAGTCCCTAAGAGTATTTCTGAATAAATTATTTCCTCCACATACTCACACTGAGATTTCACTTGCACACACACAAACTCATTAACTTCCTCCAAAATTCCTAACATGGAAGAAAGATATTAGGAAAAAGCTTTACTCTTCATTTTCTAGGTGTATTCCTTGTGAAGAAAGAACCTCTCAACTTTGTTCCAAATACAAGTACAAAAACACACTATTTGTTATAGTTTGAGTGTCCCCCAGAATTCAAGTGGTAGACAAAGTAGGCATGTTCAGAGGCAGGACTTGGTTGCTGGGAGGGGTTCCTGGGGCATGGCCAGAGGCAGTGTTTTCCTAGGCAGCTGCTGTAGCTTCTGGCGTTTCTCTCCCCTGCCACCATGAGCAGACAAAAGGTCTTACCCTCTCTCTCCACCTCCCTCCATGAAGCCCTAGGGACTTGCAGCCCTGGCTCCTGCTTGGAAGCCAGTGTTAACATGGACTGAAATCTCCAGAACTCTGAGCAAATAAAATTCTTCCTCTAAATTTTGTGTGTCAGGTATTTGGGTCACAGTGGTGAGAAAGCTGACTAAAACACTATTCTAAAAAATTAAGTATTTCAATCTAGTTAACATTCAGCTTCCTAATACCTTCTAAGTCATGGGTTCATTAATGTTCACACCTCTACTTATGTATCCTTGAGATTTACTTTAAGGTAGGCATGAATGTCAATCTTCTTTCTTTCTAAAATATAAATTCTGCCTATTCTGCTTCAGTGATCATTTATCTCTTACAACAACTTTCCTTGAAACAGAAGTAGAACAGACAATTCAGCGAACATTATTTAGTTTTTCATAGCACAATAAAAAATCACAATGCAAAGTAAATTAATTTATACTTTAGCCATTGCCAACCTTCATTTTTTATTTGGTTTGTCACTGAAGCCCAATGTTCATACGAATTCCAGTAGAAGTTAAAAATCTGGAACTACTCTGCATTTTAACATTAACTTCGAAACTTTTTCCAGATACAAACTTTTGAAAAGAAAGAGAAAGAGATCCCAGAATTATGTCAATATTTGTTTGTTTACTCTCCTTCACTCTTAGAAGGATACTAGTAACATTCCACCATGTCTTACCTGTGCACACAGGCACACACTCCTCACACACAACAGAGATTTTTAAATCAACAAAAACTAATTTATACCTTGAGAATACAAGTAACAACTTAAAATGCTACTATGAAACTCTGTAAGTCTTTAAAATGAAGTTAAAATATATTTTCATGTCAAATTTTGACTGCAAATGAGAACAAGATAATAGTGCAAGGATTTACACTCTACAAAGGAATTTTCTGGAGTATTTCACTTTTTACAAGAGAGCCCAATATTGCATAAGAGACTCTCTAAGCTGTGAATAGATTTCTCTGGTTCTATATTCTAGATTACAGTATTACAACTATAAATCAAAAGTATATTTAAAATTTTCATTTATATATAATTAGGACTATCTCATTTAGACATATATTCCAAAAGTGTGCATTTTTTTCTTCAGTGGTGTCAAAATAGGAATATCACTTCAAATATCTGAAATAATTCAAGCTTAATAAAATGAGGCAAAGCATCTAAAGTTACATGTGGCTTTGTTCACCAATGCCACATGTATCCACAGTGATAATGACAATAAAAGATCCCAGTTACATTATGGCCATTCCATGGTTCAGGGAGACAGAAAAGGCGATTTAACCTTGACAGAAGTAGCATTGTACTTCCACGTGATATGGATTTTACTTAATGGAACAACAAAAACAGTGACATGTTAAATGTAGAACAGATGCTATAAACTTACATCTTCCTCGTTCAAACTGTAACAATGGTAAAGACCTCAGAAGGGAAATATGCATGTTTGACATAGGGATGATGTGCTGTATGTATAATATTTTAGTTGAAATAACCCATTGAGAAATTGCTTATTAAGATTCACCTTTGGGAACCAGTTTCATCTACTCTTCTCACTGCTGAGGTGTAACCGGCACACTAACTGTTAGAATGTACACAAATGGAGAAAGAAAAGGAATGCTGACGGTAATACATAGAGGTGGACATCACGGAGGAGTGAGAGTGGGAGGGAACACTAACCATATTAGGCTTGGATGGGCAACAGCGCACAGGGAAGAAGCCCTCCCACAGCCACATTCGCAGCAACTGAAAAGCAAACAAGAGAGCCCAAGATAAGGAAGAGATCCCACTCCCTCATATATAGCACAAAGGCACTGTGGACTTACGCAAGTGTCTGCTTTGGATTCAAAAATCCCTAAATGCATACAATCAAATATTTTTTCCACAGTGCCTTTGAAATTGAAGAAGCATTTTATGGAATTCAGAAATATAGAGCTATACTAAATAGTATTCTTAATTTACTTAAAATGATTATTCAGAAGGAAATATAATGAACCAATATATTTGAATTAATTGTATGCAATTAATACAAACATACAAATAAAGATGTAAGTCCATTTAAACATCTTTTTCCATCAGAACTTCCCTCAAAATTTACATTTGGAAGTCAAGCCCTTTAAGGCACGTTTTGCATGTAGCCTGCAAGTTTATACTGAGGATAAGGTCTTATTTGGCCCACTGCCTTTTTATTCCAGTGGGTTACTTATCATAGCCTATTGAAAGTTTCATGCTTATGCGACTTCTCCAGTCACTTATGGAAGGCTACCAATTTAAATGTACATTTTCAGATTCTAAAAACACACCTCCAAATATATATTTTCAGAACTATGTCTCTACAAAAAAAACTATATATAATCCGTGCACTTTTATGGATATTGCAAAACTTGAGATTCATTTTAATTTCCACATCTTCATAGCAAAAACTCCAGAAAATACAAACTAAATTGTTTAATAAAATGCACTTTATTGATAGAAACCACGTTAAACCGATGGCAGAATATAGCATAGAAGTTATTTAGTGCTTCAATGCATTCGCTTTCATTTATTTTTTATGAATAGCATTTATAGTGATTTCAAGAGAGTTGTAATGTGAGCTCAGTAATGATACCATATACCAGCAGTTCTAGGCTTTTGATTAAAATCTGTCTATTTTGACTTTACTTAAAATATAACTACTCTATTATATATCAAAAAGAAGAAAATATGATATAAATATCCAATAAATTTGCAAATGCTATTGAAGACAGAGAAGTATTTCCAAATACTTGTCACTGAAGCCCTATGCTCATAAGAATTGAAATGGACCATTTTCAAAGAAAAAGTAGACAATGTTTAATACCTTTTTCAGCATTGATGATACTTTAATTTTAAATACTGACTGTCACTAACATGGAATCCTAAAAAATAAAATGGATATTAAGACATTTATTTTCAATTTGACTACTTAAAATAAAATATTCTAAGGGATATGCTAATCTTAGTATTATTTTCACTGAATATATATCGAAAATCAGTTATACTTTATTAAAATACTCTGATATGTAGGTAAAATACCCATAACATATTTTGGCAGATGTTAATATATTTCTTTCTATTTACATTTATTTCATTAATGTCTTAAATGATTACTAAAATCATATGTAGGTTACTTTTCCTATTGCTTCTGCCTGTCTCATCAAGCAGATTCGAGGCAGGCACACTATGGCCCATGGGCCCAATCCAGCCCACCACTAGTTTTGGTAAGTACAGTTTGACCAGAACACGCCAGACTCATGACTTGTTGTTTATGGCTTCCTTAGTCATGCTACAACAGAGTAGTTGTGACCAAGGTGGTATGGCCTGCAAAGTTAAACATTTACTATTTGGCCCTTTAAAGAAAGTTTTTCCTTATTTCTTAGACTGCTGGTTTCTTCAGATGAAGATAATTCCTTGATTTTTTTCCTTCATAGTTCAAACATAATAAATGACAATATTTTACTGTAATTGGTATGAACAGCACAATTACCTTGATTTACTGATATCTACTAATATAGGAAATGTGTGTTTTTGTGTAACTGTATATATGAATTCCAACTGAATAAACACCAAGTGATTATTAATTATTGGCAAGTGTATCCAATTAGTTTTTAGTGAGAAAAAAAGATGACACCATCTCCTGAAAAGGTACAAATGTCCCTATACCTGAAAGGATTTGCAGTTCATAAATTCAAACAAAACTGCTTAGGAAATCAACCAGTGCATCATGATTGGCCATTATCTAATAGGATTTGTTTCCTACTCAGTTAGTATTCTAATACTCAAGAAATACATTAATGGTTCTAAAAATAATAAAAACATTATATTAAGTTCTATTAACTTGAAAAATTATAAGCATTGTATCTTATGAATTAGTACACACACACACACACACACACACACAAACATACACTCATATGCAATTCACTATAACACCAAATTCAAAAATTTTAGTCCTGAATAATCTAAATCACCTTACTTATCCTTAGAACTCCATTATTTAGATAATGAAAAAAAATTGAAACCATGCAAAATAAAACACTTTTATTTTTTAATTGTTTTAGATTTTATACTGATACTTTGTTTTATTTTAAGAGGCTCTGGATAAAATTACCTTGGGTAATTTTGTTAACCTCTTTGTGTCTAGGTTGATGGCTATAAAATAGTGATAATAACGGATCTTATTCTCGAAGGTTTTCTGAAAACAGAATAAGAGAATATGTATATTTCACTTCGACCAGTTTCTAGCATATCATACTTTTTGGGAGAAAAGTAGGAGCTATTCCTCTTGGTAATAGGATAATCAATGTGACAGAATAGATTCTCATTTTCTCAGAGGATTTGAATTTTTTCATGATCCATTACTACTGTACTAAATCTTTCCATTTATAACTAAAGAATTACATGCAGATCAATTCAAATAAATACAAAATGGCCAATGTAATTAAAACTACCATTTCCTCAAAGTACATTTTCTAAGAATTTAGTGATCAAAGTATAATGTGAATTAATATGTTATTAAAAATTAAAACTAAAATTTCTTTTCTGTGAATATATGACATGGAAAAATAACTTCCAAAATAAGTCTTTTGAAATAATTGTAAGGATGCTGTCACAGTAACACCTTAGCACCATATGATATAAAAACATATGCTTTCCTTAATCAATAAATATTCAGATAAGCATGGGCTGAAATTACTTATGAGTCTCAGAGATGATTTAGAAATAGAAACCAAAATGTGCTAGAAATAGCAGCCAGTCTAATTTCCGTGAGCTACGGTTCAACACAGGTACATCTGCATTCCCATCAGTTTTTAGCACCTGGAATTCTGTAAGTAACTGCATGCAGCTATCACAAGACTATTATTACCAAGTTTAAAATAGTTTATCCCTTTCAGGATTGTAATAAATCTGTTGGTCTTTGTTTAACAAGGTATTTCGATTCGTCCTTCAGAAGATTAAAATATTATAACAAGAGGTTTCCAGACCCAAAGAAGATTCAAATGAAAGTACTTTAGCCAAGCCTTACAGAGAATTGATCAATATATGCATAAAGTGTGTTAAAGTAAGTAAGATAACCTCCCTCCTATGGAAGCAAGGTGATTATGCCTCTGGGGAAGAGATTCTCAAAGATTCTAGATCAGAGAAGAAAGATGGCAAGCTGTGGATAAATGATTTAAATTCTTAAACAAGTGATCTTACAAGTGGATAAGAACAGTAAGATGCAGTTAGATAAATGAGAGAAATACAGGATGAATAATTTTATGAAAGAAGTACTTCACTTGGGTAGAAAATATTTTTACTTGTAAAAAAAGAAAAAAACTAAAAGTCTGCATCACATCCATTTTAAAGTCAAACAACAAAACAACCATAAATGATGGTACTCAGTGCTGGAGATGAGTGGAGTTGGTGGGTGCCCTTATAACTCACAAGTGACACTAAATGACTTAATTATGGTTTAACTTACAATTTTTCCACTTTAAGGGGGTTCAAAAGTGTTGCACATTAAGCAGAAACCCTACTGTGAAATTTGATTTTTCCCCCGAAAGTGATATGCCATATGATACTGTCTCCCAATGCCAGGCAGCAGCAGCAAGCCACAGCTTCCAGCCTGCCAAGTGATCAGGAGGGTGAGCCCCAGGCTCTGCAGGGTGCTGTGTCACTAAGCTAGGATGCTCCGTAGTTTAGCCCTGTGAAATGCAATTTGGACTTCGGATATTTTCAATATGCAACACATTGATAGATAAGTAACCTCACTGAGGAGCATCTGAACTTCAAAACCTATCAAAGGGTAATAAAGATGTTCTCACACTTTGACATAGTTGTGCTGTGAAGTAGTTAAGACCATGGGGTTTGTAGTCAAACTCAGTGCAGTCTTGGCTATATCCATTACTAAACGTATACCTTTAAGTGAACTAGCCGTTGACGAGAATGAGATAACACTATAAACTACACAACATAGGGTTGCTTTGAATGACCTAACAATTCATGTGAATCTTTCATTCTGTCCAGGGCTCATACACAAAACTTTAAAAGTTTTTGCTGATATTGTTATAATAACATCAAATTAAGGAAAAGGATTGGGGTACAAATAATATACCTGAGGCTGGACACAAATTTTAAAGGAAACAAATAATCAACAATCTATTTTTCAATAAATATATATTTATATAGTCTATGAAGCAATGAAAAGAAACATGGACTAATATTAATTTTATTTGGTAATAATAAGTGGAAGAGAAGTAAAATGACTGATAGCCTAAAAATGTATCAAACCTTTAGGAGCTATTTTTGTTGGAGTGTTACATTAATTAGTGTTATGGAAAATTTTTCAGTTTTCTTGAATTTAATTATTTTGGTTTATTTTAATTCATAATTCTAAGAAACTTGAACAAATAATTTAAATGATTCTAATGATGATGCTTATGGTAATATACTGTTATTCACATCCTATCAGTTTTAAATGATAACAAATTTAGATGTGTAAATAATATTTGCAACAAAAGACACTGGGGAAATTATTCATTTGTAATGACACTGACCGTGTTGTTGTGTCCATTTCTTAAAATGTCTCATGATGAAATACTGCAATGTATTGAAAGTCTACTTCTCCCCACCCTGTTCACATGTGAAAATCCTCACTGCCAGGTAATGCTATCAGGAGGTGTGGTTTTTGGGAGATGATTAGACCCTGTCAGTAGAGCCCTCCTGAATGAGACCAGGGCCTTTCCACCACAGAATTCAGAGACCTCCCTTGCCTTTTCCTCCTTATGAAGATGCAGCAAGACCACATTCTGTCACCTGGGAGGGAAGCCCTCACTGTGAATGAAATGAACCAGAAAATTGATCTTCGGTCTCCCAGCCTCCAGAACTATGAGAAATAATTTCTGTTGTTTGCCAGCCATGCAGTCTCTGGTATGTTAAAGCATTAAAGCATTCAAAGAAGAGGTCTTTAAGGATATTCGATGTCCCAAACTCTATTTTATTATTCAAATATGTGTTTAAAATAAAGATCAAATCATTTAAATGATTGAGATAAAACTGAAATAAATTATAACATTATAAGGACAAAAAAAAAGAAAAAAACCTCAACAAATCTGTATGCCCATGGCAGACATCCCTATGTCATAAAGACAAAGTTACAAGCACAAATAAACAAATCCGCTTTAACACTGGGATCAGAAACTTGCCTTGTAAAAAAAATACTATTAAGGCCTAGGAATATCAAACCAAATGGAAACAAAAGAAAGCAAAAACCTCTCTAGGTGAGATATATTTAGACTACATTTCAATTGCTTTGCTCCCCAAGCTATACCTAAATAGTGATTTTCTGCATTTATTTTATGTAATCTTTCTAATGAACCAGAGAGCACTATAAAACATTTGATTCTTCTATGAATTCCCCGAAGTAATGACACTGCTGCAACTAACAAATGTTATTGAACATACTTGTTATAATTTTTAATTCAAATGTATATTTGAATTCAAGATAGATTTCATAAAATATCAAGCACATTTTTAAATCTTTTGCTGCAGTTGTAGACACAATCATTCTTGTTATAAGCAAATATTTATTGAGAATATAAGTGCTACTTTTTAAGAACAGAGAAATTATATAACAATACTTTTCTACCCACACATAATGCATTTCCAAACATGTCTATAGATTATAATTAATAGAAGAGACTTAAACAAACACACAAACAGAATAATGTCCAAGCCTTACCTTAGAAAATTTAAATCAGAACATTTTGATCATTGGGCCCAAACAGCATTATTTTTAAAAAGCTGTTAATTGATTCTAAATTTCCTCCAATTTGAGAACCACTGATCCAGTAGATACTCAGTGAATACCTGTGGTACCGAATGAAGTGTTTTATAATAGTCTTGGGGGAATTTACTTAGTGAATAAAAAAGGAAAGAGTTATAATTAGCATATTAATGGTATGAATATTAATAAAAACTTCTAGAATACCTGGAAGTGCTTAAAAACTGTGTGTTCTCCATTATGCACTTTAAATAATTCTTCTGCAATTTGTTTTAATGTTCATTTATATTATCTACAAATGAAGACTGGTTTTGTTAAGTAACTGCAAATTGTATCTTTTCCTCTAGCAATTGAAAAACTTCCCTCTAATATTTATCTTTACAAGATTCTTTATTTTTAAGTTTAGTGTTTTACAAGACATTTTTGTACTTCTACATTTTAAAACTAGCTACTTGGATTTTCTAGGAGAAAAAAATCTCAAAAAATTAAAACAATATAAAATTATCTATATTCCACCTACTCATTTTGCTCTTCATAGGTATTGGACCACAGACTTAAACAAAGTTATGTGAAAGCAAAGCTCAATTTTCTTCACAGACTTTTCAGAAGATAGCCTTGAAGTAGTGGTGAATATTTTGACATAAAATCTCTTTGTCTTGCCACAGAACTAGAGTATATCAGATGACATACTAAGTATATCAGAAGATGTGTATATATACATACACATAATCATATATGTAAGTTACATATAAATCACACATTTAAATATATAATACTATAGATAATATATCAAGTAAGCATGTTTATATATAATTCTATTATATATACATATAAATTATATATCAATTAAACCAGGGCTATTCTCTGTCTCTCTCTCTCTCTCACTTTATCTATCTATCTATCTATCTATCTATCATCTATCTATCTATCTATCTGTCATCTATCTATCTACCTATCTATCTATCTATCTATTTTTTTTTTTTGCCTTGCTGGGAATCGAACAAGGGTCTCATGCATGCTAGACAAGAACTTAGCATTGAGCTACATCCCCAGCATAACCAGGGCTAATTCTAAAAGAAAATTAAAGTAAGATGTAGTTTCTTATTTGCTCTACCTATAAATTTCTTCCAAAATTATGGAAGGTCTGAGATGATATTAGTGGCTATTAAACAATAGGTTGTAAGGAGATTCATCAACTCATAGGAATTTTTACCATTGTCTCTTGAAAAACAAAATCACCTTCTCCATCACTACCACTTGCACTACCTCCAGTACAACCAAAGCAGCAAAAGAAATGTATTATGAAAATATGCTTATTTTTATCTTAGATAGGAGTAGTATTAAAATATGGCATGGAACTTTCTGACTACTAGAGAGCTCACTGAAATTTCTAGAGGATGGAGTTTATTGACTCACTGTAGAGTACTTACCCTATTTTAGAATGCTCAAGTATGCCCTGAAACATCTGTCAATTTGAAGGAATAATACTCTTTCCCTGCTAACTTATTATATATCACTGACTTGGTCATTTGGATATCTCTCTGACAGTTGTAGAAAAGCAGGAAGAGAGGTGGAGAAGGAAATAAGAAGGAAGATGTGTGTTTTAAATTTTAAGTGCCTTACCAATTACTCATTACATGAAATAAAACATTTGTATGAATTATATAAGCTGTATTCCCATATTTCTTGCAATGAAAAATAAACAATATTAAACATTTTCATGTACAATATGAATACTATCATGTGCTATAAAAATATAATATTCTACAAAAGCGTTTTATGTGCACATAATGTTAAAATTAACTTTTAATTTTCAAAAATAAGTGTGTGTGTGAGAAAGGTCACCCCATTAATGAGGCAGAAGGACTGGGTGATGAGGCTGTGGAAGATCACTCATCTGTGTTGACGTGCCTTCGCCATCACAATCTCTCAAACACCTCTTCATCCTCAAGGTACAGCTCAAATCCAGCCTTTCTATAAAAATACTTTTGTACTCATTCTGGCAGAGATAATCATATGTCATCTTCTCATACCAATTTGTTTTCAATTTGTTCCAAATACCCACAGTCTATGGCAAACTGTCCAGTAAACTAAATCACAACCTCTCTAGCAATCAGACAATATGGTCAGGGCTTAATAAATACTAGTTTACTTACTTTTTGTCCCCTACTTCCAATTTAGGAACAACCAGAGGAAGCCAAATCACTTAGGAAGTCCTGCTCCCAGTTAGCCCACTTTTATCTTTCCCATGCCAAACCCTCCAATGGGGCATACCTGAAGCCTTCCCCTTTTTCCATTATAAAGCTTTTCCACTATCTTGGCTGCTCTGAGTGTTTTCCAAATGCAAATGATGTTGGCCAAGACCCTTCTACAGTAAGCTCTGAAAAAAAATCCTGTGTTTCTTTTCATTTAGATAGTTCCAGTTTATTTCTACAGAGTGAGTTTCCAAAGAGATTATCTTTACTAGCTCAACAAAGGAAAAAAATACATGGATCCACCTAAGATAGTCAACCGCTATCTTAATTTAGTTCTGTCCCAACAGTGGTACTGACATACAGTGTACTAAGTCAGGTTTTGTTTTGTTTTGTTTCTAATCCCCCAGCAGGTTGATGCCTTCACTAATCAAAAACCATATACTTCCATTTCCAGTAGCCTGACATTACTATAAATGTCTTCCATTGAACTTTTTCCTTCCCAGTCATTCTACAGCTGAATCTAGTCTATCTCTGATGCCTCATGGAGATGAGCATATGACTACCATGGTGAACCTGTGTTCAGCTATTTTAGGTTTAATCTATTTTAAGAAAAGTAGACAGAAGCCGGGCGTGGTGGCGCACGTTTGTAATCCCATTACTTTGGGAGGCAGAGACCGGAGGATCCGGGTTCACGGCCAGACTCAGCGCTCTCGCTCTCTCTCTCTCTCTCTCTCTCTCTCTCCTTAGTGAGGCCCTCCTCAACTTCGTGAGACCCGGTCTCAAAATAAAGTATAAAAAATAGGGCCGGGGGCGTAGCGCGGAGGTAGAACGCCCCTGCGGTCAATCCCCAGTACCGCAAAAAAAAAAAAAAAAAAAA
>PVJS01012641.1:0-43488 GCA_004027185.1 Glis glis | reverse complement strand
CAAAAAAAAAAAAAAAAAAGAAAGAAACAAGGTCTACCTAAGTTGCAGAGGGCCTCACTAAGTAGCTGAGGCTGGCCGTGAACCTGTGATCCTCCTGTCTCAGCCTTCCAAGTACCGGGATTACAAGTGAGCACCACCATGCCTGGTTCATTTTATTTTTTATTTTGAAAAAGGGTCTAAGTTGCTGAGGCTGGCCTTGAATCTGCGATCTTCCTGTCTCAGCCTCCCAAGTACTGGGATTACAGGCGTGCACCACCACACCCACCACTTTATCTTTTTTTGTGTGTGTGGTACTGGGGATGGAACCCAGGAGCATTCTACCTCTAAGCTATACCTCCGAGCTACAGGGTCTCACTAAGTGGCGGAGGGCCTCACTAAGTAGCTGAGGCTGGCTGCGAATCTGCGATCCTCCTGTCTCAGCCTCCCAAATACTGGGATTACAAGCGAGCCCCACCATGCCCAGCTCTCTTTATCTTTTTTTTTTTTCATCTTAAAGTCTTAATTTAAAATATGGAACGCTTCACGAATTTGCGTGTCATCCTTGCGCAGGGGCCATGCTAATCTTCTCTGTATCGTTCCAATTTTAGTATATGTGCTGCCGAAGCGAGCACTCTCTTTATCTTTTTGAGGAGCTGCCAACGTGTTTTCCAAAGTAGCTGACACCATCTTGTATTCCTGCCATGATGTATGAGGGTTACCTGGGTATGTAAACTTTCTAAGTGTTTCTTTATCCATAAAGTGTGATAATAATAACTCTGGCTTCATAAAGTTGTTGTGGGCATTAAAAGAGATTATGTATGAAGGATAGCGTAGGAGCTGGGGGTGGCGGCTCACACCTCTAATCTCAGTACTTGGGAGGCTGAGACATGAGGATGGTAAATTCAAGGCCAGCCTGGGCAACGTAGAGAAACCCTGTTTCAAAACTTTTTAGCTGGGCATGGTGGTGCACACTTGTAATCCCAGTACTTGGGAGGCTGAGACAGGAGGATCGCAGGTTCACAGCCAGCCTCAGCGACTTAGTGAGGTCTTTCGCAACTTAGTGAGACCCTGTTTCAAAAAAAAAATAAAATAAAATAGGACTGGAGGTGTAGCTCGGAGGTAGAATGCCCCTGGGTTCAATCCCTAATACTGCAAAAAAAGAAAAAACAATTAAAAATGGGGTACTGGGGTACAGCTCAGTGGTAGAATACCCCTGGGCTCAATACCACCACCAAAAAAAATTGTGGGATCAGATAATGTAAAGGCTTACTAAAATATGATCCCTTTTTCCCTTTTTGTGTCTTAATGTCCCAGACCTCAGACCCTGCTTCCCTTCCCTGGACTGACTTGTCTTCATGCCTTCCATGTAAACTGACTTCTTGGTGTCACGTTCCAGACCCTCCTCATTAGTTAGTTAGAGCCCCATGTTCTAACAGGACCCCCAGACCTGGTCCCCCAACCCCAGTGCCGTTAGTCTATGCCAACCTCCTTGGCTCAGCAGTCTTTCCTGGGCCAGAGTTCCTAACTGGCAGAGTTGGGCTTCTGGGCCACTCTTTTTGGCTTTCAGCTGTCAGTGTCCCACCTCGGGGGTGGCAGGCGGTGCCCCACACCTGCCCTTGTCTGCTAGGACAGGACAGAAAGTGTTTCTTGCTCTGCCTGGAACAGAGATCCACTCCCCATAGGCCTGACCTTCAGGCTGCTCCTGTTCATCCTTTAGATTCTGCTGGGCACCACCTCTTCCACGAAGCCTTCCCTCGTGACCCCCTCCCATGACAGGTGTCACTGCACCGATCACATCCTTATGTAATTGTGTCTGTCTTGCTAGCCTCCTGAGGAGGAGGGCAGGGTCTTACCTCCATCTTCCCAGTGCCTAGCACAGTAGGTACTCAGTAACACATGATAAAACCATATCCACGTGCAAAACACTAACAATGATGCGTAAGATGTCCCTTCAAAAAAGGCTCCTGACTTGGGCTGAAGAAGCAGGCACCCGCTCAGCGCCGGTGGAGCGCAGGGCATCCTGGGCAGAGCCAACAGTGTGTACAGGCCCAGGAGAGCCACCGTGTCTTCGAGCATTGTGTGGCTGTGGGTGGTGGGCAGGAGTGGCGGAGGATCCCCGGGAATAGGAGCCGTGGGTGGGCATTAGGTAGAGGGGCAGGATGAGAACCTTTAGAAAGGTCCCTGGGGTAGTGGAAGGTTAGAATCATCTGGAAGGCTCATTAGGACTCAGAATTTTGAGTCCCGCCCCCGAGTCTGTCACAGGCCTGAGAATTCCCCAGGTGGTGGCGGTCTGCTGATCTGGGGACACCACTTTGAGACCCACTGGTGCGGAGGGTGGGAGGGAAGAGAGTGTGGGAACAGAGATAACTAGAGAAGCAACCGCCACAGACCAGGTGAGGAGATGGCGGCGGGCAGTCACGTCGCAGATCCGCGTGCTGCTGACTTCTCAGCGAGTGAGACTTCAGGCAGTGAGCCTGGGCGGGATAAGGAGACTTTTCTGGGGGAAATCAGCCGGGCAAGCGTGGGTTCCTGGCTGACAGGCCCCTAACTCCCAGCTTGGGGGACCAGAGGCACAGCTGGTAGTGAGTGTCACTCAGAAAGTACAACAAAGACAAGTCACGTAGATTCCAGAGTTGCTGCGGTTTAATGCCTGATTATCACAACACAAGAACGGGGTCCCAGAATGAGGTGGGACCTCAGGATACAGCAACAGGAACCAGGAAGCGGTTTCCAAACAACTCCAAAGGATTTCACTTCAAATGCGCTAAGTCACAGGATGCCAGGGCACCCAGACTCTCACTCCAATGCTAAACTCGGTGCAGAACGGCGGCTGAGAACACTAGGGGAGGGGAAACCAAGTCAAACCACCCAAAGCCACCCCCTCTTCCCTGCAACCACGCTGATTGACCGCGTTACAGTGGAAAAGGGACACATCATCGTGACACCTTCGATGAACAAAGAACTCTCTCTGAATCTCCAACACTACTCACAATTTAACATTACTTAGCTCCTTGGATGTCCCGGGGACACGAATGACTTGGGGGCTAAGACATTTCCTAGCAGAAGTCAGAAAGAAACTTTTTTCTCTTGCCCTAGTTTTTTTTGATGCTGGGGATTGAACCCAGGGGCATTCTACCTCTGAGCCACACCCCTAGCTTTTTATTTTGAAACAGGGTCTCTCTAAGTTACCGAGGGACCTCGCTAAGTTGCTGAGGCTGGCCTCGAACCTGCAATCCTCCTGTCTCAGCCTCCCAAATACTGGGACTACAGGCAAGCGCCACCATACCCGGCTTTCTCTTGTCCTAGTTTTAAAGTTTTTCTGGACCTTAAAGGAATTATTACTTGAAATGGCGCTCTTTAAGTGCTCTAGGGAACTTGGGAGATTTCAAACGTTACTGGCAAGAAAGAGGCACGAGAGCCGGGCGTGGTGTTGCACGCTTGTAATCCCAGTACTTGGGAGGCTGAGACCGGAGGATCCGGGTTCGTGGCCAGCCTCAGCTACTTAGTGAGGCCCTCTGCAACTTAGGAGACCCTGTTTCAAAATAAATAGGGCTGGGGGGTGTAGCTCAGAGGTAGAATGCCCCTGGGTCCAATCCCCAGTACCGCAAAAAAAAAAAAAAAAAAGAGGCACGAGGTCAGTTTCCACACGGAGCGTGGGAAGTCCAGCCCCTTGACCAGGCCGGGTGTGAATGGGACAGCCCAGCACGGGGCAGAGGCAGCTGCTCAGAAAGGCCTCTGTATTCCCCCCATGGCTGGGCCTTTGGGAAGTGAGCTTGAATTCAGCCAAACTTCAGCATTCAACTCTTTCCAGATGGGTCCTGCGGGCCTCTTCTCCAATGTGACTCTGGGAGAAAGCTCCAGATAAAGCCCAGGGCATGGAGGCCACGCATCTCTGTCCTCAGGGCTGGTACACGGCTAAATGGCAGCCCAGCAGAGACCTTGGAACAGTATCACCACCTGCACCCGCTTCCCCAAACCAGGTCCCTTGCAGCACTGCCATTCAAGGGAGTCCCTTGGTCTTGGGCATGCTGGGCTTCCGGGTGGGTTTCTGATGAGACCCCTGGTTGGTGAGTGGAAACCAAAGACACTTCTGCAAAGCCTACAAAACTCGTGGGGGCCTCTGTGAGCTGCTGGCCGCTCCCGGGAGGCGCTAACCTAGGACCCTGGAAGTTGAGCCAATGACAAGGCACAACTGTCCCCAGCTGGCCATCAGCTCACACCAGGCCCCACCCACAGAGACGCCCACAGCCCAAATCTCAAAACGCGCCAGCCAGCTCAGGAGCAACCCAACAAAGCCAACTTCATACTTTCAATCAACTTAATGCTACAAACTTAAAAAACCAAAAAAAGTGCTGCCCAGCTGAGCTCCCGAAGAACTCAGGCTCCCTGAGGGTGGGCGGAAGGCCTCCCAGACCACTGCCTCTGTGGGGCAGGTGACCAGAGCTGCTCCTGGGCCACAGGGACACTGGGGGGGGGTGCCCAAAAGACCTCTCAGACCCCCGCGCCTAAAGAGGGATGCAAGCCCGTCCCATTAGCTGCCAAGGCCTGGTCTGCAGCGGAGAGCCCTCCCTGTGACCCCTTCCACATTCCAGTGATAAAACGAACAAATGTGCCACCAGGCCCTGGTCACCTCTGTCCCGGGAGGTCTGTGAGCTGGCGGGGTGGGCCTTAATGAATCATCTTTTCATCAACCGTGGCAAAAATGTGCTCCGGGGCAGTGTGTGGGGGATGCTCCCTGCAGCCTCTGCTTTGACCTGCCCCTGGCTGTGGCGGAAGTGCCGGGGGTGGCTGACAGCTGCCCGCGCCCGCCTGTTTCCCTCAGGAGCTCTTCTCTGCTGATTCCCTGGAGGATTACATTGTAAGGCCAGGGAAAGGTAAGGAATTCCACAGGACGGGGACTCCTAACTGGCTGCTCCTGTTTCTACAGGAGCCTCAACGCTTCCTGCCCCAGCACGGCTACCGGAACCTTCTCTGGGATGAAGGAGACCAGGGGTCCTGAGCCGACACCGCAGCTGGGGGTGTCAGGCTGAGCACAGGCCGAGAGGTCAGAGGGCCCAGCACTCACTGGAATTACAAGGCCTAAGTGCAATTAGCAAACTGGACGACCCTCAGAGACCCAAGCACCTGCAAGCCCAGGCCTGCCCTGGACGGAGGGAAGGGATGGGCCTGTCTGAGAAGCCCTGCTAGAAACCAGAACAATCTCCCTGCTAAAACTCAGGAAGGACAAACAAATCTCAACCTGAAATAAATACAAGGGCATTAAGTGCTTCTTGAAAACTAGAGGGTCCTAATGACCCCTCAAAAGGAGGTGGCAGGGCCTTTCCCTGAACCTGGTCACCTGCACCTGTGGTCCTTCACGCGAGAGGTCAGAGGTCAGAAGAGGAAGGGCAGGACCCAAGCCCCGATGCCCTCCTCACCCACATCCTCCACATCTCCCCAGACAGCAGAGAGGCGGAAGGGAGAGGAGACCCTGTGTCCACCGTCCCTGCGTGGGCAGACGGCCTGTCAGTCTGTCTGTGAGGAGGTAGAGACAGGCACACTGCCTGGGGCCGCTCAATTAATCAACAGGTCCCCCAGGTCGTAGGAGTCAAAGAGGTCGCTGATGCCCTCGCCCGCGTCCAGGCCCCACAGGTAGTCGTCCTGGTCGAAGGGCGGGGAGAAGCTGATCAGAGGGGAGCTGCACTCCAGGGTCGGGGACAGGAACTGGTCCTCCGTGTGCTGCAGGAGAGGGTGCGGCAGATCCAGCATGTTGTCAGTGGCCTCCAAGGGGACAAGGGATGGTGGCGGTGGCGGTGGTGGCGGTGGCGGTGGCGGGACCTGCTGGGGAGTCAGCTCAGGAGCTGGAGACAAAAAGACAAAGGTTATGCCCGGACCTCAGCACGCAAGGACAGCCTTCCTGTTCTCTGGATGACTGGGCCCCTGCTGCTTTCTCCCCAACCTGCCCCACACCCACACCAGCTCCAGAAACCTCCGCACTCTCCCATGCTTTCCCGCTCCCCTTCAATGGGTGGGTGCTCCCACACCCAGCCTGCCCCTACCCTCGAGGCCCTTGCTCCTCAGACCATTCCCTCTAGTCTTTTTGTGTGTGTGTGTGTGTGTGTGTGTGTGTGTGTGTATGTGGTACTGGGGATTGAACCCAGAGGCATTCTACCTATGAGCTATAGTTCCAGCTCTTTTTATTTTTAATTTTTTTTTTGGCAGTACTGGAGATTGAACCCAGGGGCATTCTACCTCTGAGCTACACCCCCAGCCCGATTTTTTATTCTTTATTTTGAAACAGGGTCTCACTAAGTTGCAGAGGGCCTCACTAAGTAGCTGAGGCTGGCCGCGAACCTGCAATCCTCCGGTCTCAGCCTCCCGAGTACTGGGATTACAAGTGTGCGCCACCACGCCCCGCTTATTTATTATTTTTTTTGTTTTGAAACGGGGTCTCGCTAGGTTGCTGAGAGTCTCACTACATCACTGAGGCTGTCCTCAAACCTGCGATCCTCCTGTCTCAGCCTCCCAAGTACTGGGATCACAGGTGTGCACCATCACGCCCTTCCATTTCTTCTTTTTCTGAATTATCAGTTTCCCTCACTCTATGACACCACTCCCACCTACACATGGTTACTGGAGTTGGTAGAGTAGTAGAGTATTCCCACCCATACTCTAATAAATCAGACCTTTAGCCAGGCGTGGTGGCACACGCTTGTAATCCCAGTACTTGGGAGGCTGAGACCGGAGGATTGCAGGTTTGTGGCCAGCCTCAGCTACTTAGTGAGGCCCTCCGCAACTTAGTGAGACCCTGTTTCAAAATAAAGAATTAAAAAAAATAGGGCTGGAGGTGTAGCTCAGAGGTAGAAAGCCCCTGGGTTCAATCCCCAGTACCAAAAAAAAAAAAAAGTCAGACCTTTTACAAGCATCCCTCCCCTAAGGGACTGTTTGTGCTTTTGACAAATAGTGCTGAGAAAACTGGATTGGCTACATGTGAAAGAATGAAGTTGAACTCTTTCCTCACACCATATACAAAAATTAACTCCAATGCATCAAAGACTTCAACATAAGACCTAAAACTACAAAACTCCGAAAAGACGTACAACAGAAACTTCAAGACACTGAAATTGGCAATGACTTCTTGGATATAATACCAAAGGCACAAGTAATAAAAGGAAAAATAGACAGATTGGACTTCATAAAAGTTTTTTAAAAAGCCGGGCGTGGTGGTGCACGCTTGTAATCCCAGTACTTGGGAGGCTGAGACTGGAGGATCTAGGTTTGTGGCCAGCCTCAGGTACTTAGTGAGCTATAAATAAATAAATAAATAAATGAATAAATAAATAAATAAATAAAATTTTTTGGCAGTACTTGGGATTGAACTCAGGGCCTTACACATGCTAGGCAAGGACTCAACCACAGAGCTATACTCCCAGCCCTTTTTATTTATTTATTTTGTGGTACTGGGAATTGAACCCAGAGTCATTCTATCTTCAAGCTACACACCCGGTCCTATTTTATTTCTTATTTGGAAACAGGGTCTCACTAGGTTGATGAGAGTCTCACTACTTGCTAAGGCTGTCCTCAAACCTGCGATCCTCCTGTCTCAGCCTCCCAAGTACTGGGATTACAGGTGTGCACCACCATGCCCGGTTTATTTATTTTATTTTGAGATAGGCTCTTGCTGAGTTGCTCAGGCTGGCCTCAAACTTGAGTTCCTCCTGCCTCAGCCTCCCATAAACTGGGATTTCTTAAAAAAGCTATGCGCCAAAAGACAGTATCAATAGAGTAAAAAGGCAACCCATAGAATGGGAGAAAATATTTGCAAATCATGTATCTGATAAGGGGTTAATATCCAGAATATATAGAGAACTCCTTAAACTCAACAACAACAAAAAGCAGATTCAAACCCAGACAAAAGACAAGCATGGTGGCGTACACCTGTAATCCCAGTACTTGGGAGGCTGAGACAGGAGGATCACAGGTTCGAGGATAGTCTCAGCAATTTAGCAAGGCCCTCTGCAACTTAGTAAGATCCTGTTTCAAAAATAAAAAATAAAGTAGGACTGAGGGTGTAGCTCAGAGGCAGAATGCCTCTGGGTTCAACCCCCAGGACCACACACACACACACACACACACACACACACACACACAGAGAAAGTAGAGAAATTAGTCCTTGTGCATAGCTGATGGGAATGTAAGATAATACACTGCTATGGAAAACAGTAAGGTGATTCCTTAAAAAATTAAAAATAGGGCTGGGGATGCAGCTCAGCAATAGAGCACTTGTCTAACATGCATGAGTCCCTGGGTCCAATCCCCAGTAAGAGAGAGGAAATAGAGGGATTGGGGATGCAGCTCCGTGGTGGAGAATGTGCTTAGCATGCACAAGGCCCTGCGTTTGATCCCAGCACCACAATCAATCAATAAAAATAAGTAGAACTGACATATGACTTGGCAATTCTACTTCTAGATGTTTACGCAAAAGACTTGAAAACAGGGTCTCAAAGAGACATTTGTAAACCAGGCGTGGTGGGCACCCTGTAATCCCAGTACTTGGGAGGCTGAGACAGGAGAATCGCAGGTTTGTGGCCAGCTTCAGCAACGTTATGAGGCCCTCCACAACTTAGTGAGACCCTGCTTCAAAATAAAAAATAAAATAGGGCTGGGGGTGTAGCTCGGAGGTAGAATGCCCCTGGGCTCAATCCCCAGTACCACACACACAAAAAAAGAGAGAGACATTTGTGCATGCATGTTCATAGAGAGCATCATACTCACAATAGCATAGAAGCAACCCAAGTGTCCACTGACAAGTGGATAAGCAAAATGTGGTATATACATACAATGGAATATTAGTCAGCCTTAAAAAGGAAGGACATATGCTATAACATGCCTCAACAGCTTGAGGACATTATGCTAAGTGAAATAAGCCAGTCACAAAAAGACAAATACTCTATGGTTCCATTGATATGAGATACTTAGAACAGTCAAAATCACAGAGACAGAAAGTAGAATGATGGTTTCCAGACACGAGGGAAAAGAGGAATGGGGAGTTATTGTCTGACAGATAGAGTTTCAGTCTTATCAGATGAAAAGAGTTGTGGAGATGGTTGCTGATGTGCGCACAGCATTATGAATGTATTTAATAACACTGAAGTGCACTCTTAGAAGTAGTTATGGCAAGTTTTATGTCCTGTGTATTTTACCACACACTCAAACATTTGAAAAAAAAAAGTATGCCTGACCTCGTGACCCTCTCCAGTTACTGGCACACTTTATTGCTCCATTTCATCGTAAACTTTCTCAAACGTTTGAGAAAGCCTGTTTGCTCTGCACTTCCCCATTTCTATTCATTCTCTGGGCCCATTTCAATCTGGGGGTCTGTCCCCACCAAGGCACTGAACTAATGACCTTCATGTCGCTAAATCCACTGGTCAGTTCTCTGGGCTCACCTATTGTGTGTGTGTGTGTGTGTGTGTGTGTTACTAGGGATTGAACCCCCGGGCATTCTACCTGTGAGCTACACCCCCAGCCTTTTTTATTTTTTGTTTTGAAACAGGGTCTCACTAGGTTGCTGAGGGTCTTGCTAAGTTGCTGGGGCTCTCCTTGAACCTGCAATTCTCCTGTCTCAGCCTCCCAAGTACTAGCACACCACCACTCCTGGCTTTCCCCTGTGGCGTTAAGTCCCCTTCTATACCCAGCAATCATCCAGAATTCCACCATCTCCCCTGCATCCAATCTAAGAGCAAGACTGGTCAACTCCCCAACCCACTGCATCCTCGAGCTGCTCATCCCTCTTCTGTCCCACAGCTGTAGCCCTGGTCCTACCCCCTCGCCTGTAGCACAGCAGGAGCCTCATCACGGTCATCTTGCTTCAGCAGTCTATGTTCTAACTCAAGAACCATGAGCTGGGTGTCGTGGCCTAGGCCTGTAATCCCAGGACTTGGGAGGCTGAGATAGGAGCATCACAGGTTCAAGGTCAGCCTCAGCAATATAGCGAGACTCTCAGCAACCTAGCAAGAGCCTGTTTTCAAACAAAGGGCTGGGGGTGTAGCTTAGAGAAGAATGCCCCTGGGTTCAATCCCCAGCACCACCACAACAGCAACCAACCAATCCTAATGGCTTCCCACTGGTTTGAAATAAAAACCCATGTGCCGGGTGTGGTGGTGCACACTTGTAATCCCAGTAATTGGGAGGCTAAAACAGGAGGTTCGCAGGTTCACGGCCAGCCTCAGCTACTTAGGGAGGCCCTCAGCAACTTAGTGAGACCCTGTTTCAAAATAAAAAACAAAAAATAGGGTTGGGGTGTAGCCTGGAGGCAGAAGGTCCCTTGATTCCCTCCCCAGTACCACACAAACACACACACTAACACACAAGAAATAAAACCCAAGTTCCAACCAGGGCTGAAATGACCCTGTGTGTTCCGGCCTCTGCCTTCCCCCGACAGCTCTCACCCCATCCTCCCCGCCACGCTGCCACCAGCCATTCCTCAGCACACCAAGCTCGTGTCCACTCAGAGGGAGGAAGGTGATTTCCTGCGTGGGGACACGGAACAGGACACCAGAAATCACCTGCCAAATAGACCCTAGCGCTCCGAAAGCCACCGTCTGAGACCTTCCTTAAGCTCCAACCAAGCCAGCTTTGAAAACCCCCCAGCACAGGTAGCGAGGCGCCTGACCCGCCTCTAACCGCGCAGGTGACTTCGTGTTTCTGAGCCCCCACTTCCTCACCTCTAAAGGGGGTGACAATGACCGTATCCACCTCAAAGGGACGCGGGGAGGATGAAATGGTCAGTGCAGAACAACTGGTCTGCGTGGCCCTCGTTAAGAGAGTGGCTCCCGTTTACCAAGGGCTCGCGGGGCCGGCTCTGCTCTCCAGGGGAGGTGCGGTCCACCCAAGGGAGGTGATGCTTCTACCTCTGTGTACCAATGAGGAAATGAGGCCCCAAAGAATCAATTCCATTTGATTTTAAAAATCAGGCTGGGTGTGGTGGTGCACACTTGTAATCCCAGTACTTGGGAGGCTGAGACAGGAGGATGGCAGGTTTGAGGACAGCCTCAGCAAGTAGTGAGACTCTCATCAACCTAGCAAGACTCTGTTTCAAAATAAAAATAAAATAGGGCTGGGGGGTGTAGCTCGGAAGTAGAATGCCCCTGAGTTCAATCCCCAGTGCCACATACACACACACAAATCTAGCCAGGCGTGGCATATGCCTGTAATCCCAGTGATTTGGGAGGCTGAGGCAGGAGGATCCAAGTTCTAGGCCAGCCTGGGCAACTTAGTGAGATACTCAGCAACTTAGTAAGACCCTGTCTCAAAATAAAAAGGGCTGGGGGTGGAGCCCAATGGCAGAGCACTTGCCCAGCATGAGCAAGGCCCTGGGTTCAATCCCCAACACTGAAGAAAAAGAAAATCAAAACATTTAGCATGTTGCTGCTGTTGCAGTAAGAGGCCTGGCTTGGGAACAAGGAGAGGGACTCAGACCCCTCCGCTCTCCAGCTGTCAGAGCTGGTGGCTCAGTTTTCTCATGAGGGAAAACAAGGATGCAGCTCGGCGAGGGGCTGGCACAGTAGCTGAGGACAGGGGGAAGTCTCTGCTTAGGCCGGACCTTGCTCCTCCTACTGCTGGCCGCGCCCTTTGGAATAGCTGTCTCTCCCCTGCATTCTGTGGGCCTCTTACTGTCTCTCTGTCTCCAAAACCATGCCAGGCCCTGCACAGTGGGGCTCAGTGCACATCAGCTATTTTAAAAAATCACATTCAGCCGGGCATGGTGGCGCTGCCTCTCGTCCATCTACTCCGGAGGTAAGGGCAGGAGGAACATTTGAGCCCAGAAGTTTGAAACCAGCCTGGGCAACACAGTGAAACCCTGTCTCTTTTTATTTTTTTGTTGGCACTAGGGATTGAACCCAGGGACATTCTACCTCTGAGCTATATCCCCAGCCCTATTTTATCTTTTATTTTGAAACAGGGTCTCGCCAAGTTGCTGAAGCTAGTCTCAAACCTGCGATCCTCCTGTCTCAGCCTCCCAAGTACTGGGCTTACAGGTGTGCGCCACCACGTCTGGCGGAGATCTCATTTTAAAAAGAAAAAGACAGCAGGCATGGTGGTGCACACCTGGCGCAGGTTTGTGGCCAGCTTCAGCAACGTTATGAGGCCCTCCACAACTTAGTGAGACCCTGCTTCAAAATAAAAAATAAAATAGGGCTGGGGGTGTAGCTCAGAGGTAGAATGCCCCTGGGTTCAATCCCCAGTACCCCCAAAAAAAGAATCTTAAAAAGAAAAAGATACTGGGTTTGGTGTTGTGTACCTCTAATCCCAGTACTTGAGAGGCTGAGACAGGAGGATCACAGGTTGAGGCCAGCCTTAGCAACTTATCAAGGCCCTCAGCAACTTAGTGAAACCCGGTTTCAAAATTAAAAAAAGAAAGGGCTGGAGGTGTGGCTCAGTGATGGAATGACCAAGTTCAATCCCCAGTACCACACACAAAAAAAGAAAACGAAAAAAAAAAAAAGAAGACACTCATGCTGTATGGTCTCCTGTAACCCTTTCAATATCTATATGGGGATTTTTTTTAGTCTCCCCATGTTGCCCAGTCTGGCCCCGAATTCTTGGGCTCAAGAGATCCTCCCACCTCAGCCCCCAAGTGGCTGGGACTATAGGCGCACCATCACACCTGGTCATGAGGGAGTTTAAGTGGCCCTATTCTAGAGGTGTGGACAGAGAAGTTAAAGTGACTCATCCACAGTCACCAAGTCACCAAGCGATGATAGACAGCCTCGAATCCAAGTCCCCCGATTTCAAATCCTATATCCTCAGCTCCATTTAGATTTTCCTCATTATATCAGAGTCTGAAGGTGCTTATTCAAACCCCTTGTAAAGCTGGGCGTAGTGGCGCACGCCTGGAATCCCAGTACTTGGGAGGCTGAGACAGGAGGATCACAGGTTTGAGACCAGCCTCAGCAAGTAGTGAGACTCTCATCAACCTAAGCTAGAACCTGTTTCAAAATAAAAAATAAAATAGGGTTGGGGGTGTAGCTTGGAGGTAGAATGTCCTTGGATTCAATCCCCAGTGCCACAAAAAACAAAAACAAAAAAACCCTTGAAAGACAGATAAGGGAAACTGAGGCTGCAAAGGGTTAGCAATTCTCCAGGTGATGTAGAACAGGGCCAGGACCTCAGTCCCAAGACCGTAGCGGCCTGAGCTTTAGGCCTGGCCTCTGGTGCTCAGACCGCAACATGAGTCCACTTCAGGCCAGAGCGTGGACCCTGTGTGTGTGTTTTCAAGGAAAATGCCACGTGGCAGGGGTGGGGGGCCGGTCGCTGCAAGCGAGCTGGCTTCTGGGCTAGCTGCACCTGGCCTGTCCTGTGAGCCTCCTCTCTGGGCCCCGGGTCTCCACCTGTGACGCTGAAGTGAAGGTGGCTCTGGCTTTGCAGTTGCGTACATGTTAACAGCTGAGGGAGAAGGTGGAGCAGGGGGAGGAGGGACAACAGGGTGGGGCACAGGTCTGGCGTAGGAGATAGGCACCTGGGAGGTGCCCAGAGGGACAGATGACTGGCACAGGGAGAAGCCCTGGGAATCCGGGCTCTTGCCTCAGTTTTTCCATTAATTTGCTGTGTGACCTTAGGGAAGCTGCTTGCCCTCTCTGGGCCTTAAGTTTATTCATGTGTAAAATGAAGGGTGGTTTTATTTTTTAGATATTTTTATGTAACATTTATTTATTTATTTATTTATTTATTTATTTATTTATTTATTTTGTGTGTGTGTGTGTGTGTGTGTGTGTGGTACTGGGTACTGAACCCAGGGGCATTCTACCTCTGAGCTCCACCCCCAGCCTGATTTTTTATTTATTTTGAAACAGGGTCTCACTAAGTTGCAGAGGGCCTCACAAGTTGCTGAGGCTGGCCATGAACCTGTGAAGATCAGGACTCTGCAAACTTCTCTAAAGGTCTGGGCAGCACCTTAGGCTTTGCAGGACACTTGTGTCTTTGTAACACATTTGCTCCCATTATGGCCTCTAAAAACTTGCAAACAAGGCTGGGGTTTAGCTAGGTAGGAGAACACTTGCCTATCATGCACAAAGCCCTGGATTGCATCCCCAGGACTGCCAAAACAAAAAACAAAAACATAGAAAGTAAAAAACATTCCTAGCTCCTGGGTCATGTAAAAACAGGCCAGATTTGACCTCAGGCAATAGCTTGTCCTGCTCTGAGTTGGAGAAATGGAATCCAGCCTTTGCTCTCAGACCCCTGCCCCGGCCTCTTCCATCAGATCAGTCCAGCTCTGTCTTTGTTTAAACACTAGATTTCTACTTAAGGGAATTCTACTAAAGAAATAAAAAGACTGCTTGCTTATGTGGCCTTGAGGACCTCTGAATGCTAACCTGGCACGGGATCCCGTCCCCGTAGAAGGCAGAAGTCGTTCTGCAGGAGGGGCCTTCACAGGCTTCCAGGTCTGCCCTGTGGACTTCCCCCGCCTCTGCTCCCTGGTGACTACCGCCAGGTGTTGCCAGCTGTGCCACCCACCTCCCAGCCAGGGGCGAGCCCCCCAGCCAGGAGCCTCTACCTTGATTTGTTCTGTGCCTGTGGAGAGAGCACTGGGCCGGTGTAGACCAAGGTTCAAGACCCACCCGGGGCCGGGGTGAGGCTCAGTGGCAGAGCACCGGCCTAACATGAATGAGGCCCTGGGTTCCATCCCAGCATTGCAGGAAAAAAAAGAAGACACAGGTGCATGGCCTCCCAGCTGCCAGATCTTGGGCAAGTCGCGTCACCTCTCTGTCTTGGTTTATTTATCTCTGAACTGGGAATAGTAAGACCCACGTCAAGAAGAGCCACGAGGAGTAGCATGGTAATGCAAGCACCTGGCACACGGCTCCCGTTGCCCGAGAAAGTTCTGAGCCCCTCAAGAACCACACAATGTGCGCTGAGTGTGCGGCTGCGGAGGGCGGGGCTTTGCCGCCAAAGTCCTCAGAGGAGTGGGTGCTCCTAGGGGTGGCGGCCCTAGTAGTAATAGTAGCTCGCAGGCGTTGCTAGGCTGAGTTCTTTTATTTATTTTTATTTATTTATTTTTTGCGGTACTGGGGATTGAACCCAGGGGCATTCTACCTCCGAGCTACACCCCCAGCCCTATTTTTTATTCTTTATTTTGAAACAGGGTCTCACTAAGTTGCGGAGGGCCTCACTAAGTAGCTGAGGCTGGCCGCCAACCCGGATCCTCCGGTCTCAGCCTCCCAAATACTGGGATTACAAGCGTGCGCCCCCACACCCGGCTTATTTTTTTATTTTTGGTACTGGGGATTGAACCCAGGGGCATTCTACCTCCAAGCTACACCCCCAGCCCTATTTTTTACTCTTTATTTTGAAACAGGGTCTCACTAAGTTGCAGAGGCTTCACTAAGTAGCTGAGGCTGGCCGTGAACCCGGATCCTCCAGTCTCAGCCCCCCAAGTACTGGGATTACAAGTGTGCGCCACCACGCCTGGCTCTTTTTGTGTGTGTATGTGTGTGTGGCACTGGGAATGGAACCCAGGGGCTTTCTACTTCCAAGCTACACCCTCAGCCCTATTTTATTCTTTTATATTGAAGCAGTGTCTCACTAAGTTGTGGGTGGCCCCATTAAATTGCTGAGGCTGGCACAAACCTGTGATCCTCCTGTCTCAGCCTCCCAAGTACTGGGATTACAAGTGTGGGCCACCATGCCAGCTGCAGGCTGAGTTCTTATACTAACTCATGCCGGTGGCGCACACCTGGAACCCCGGTACTTGGGAGGCTGAGATAGGAGGACTGCAGGTTCGAGGCCAGTCTTGGCAACTTATACTAACTCATTAATCCTCACAATAATCTGATAAAAAAATTCTTTTTGGTACTGGGATTTTTGTTTGGTGTGTGTGTGTGTGTGTGTGTGTGTGTGTGTTACTGGGGATTGAACCCAGGAGTGTTCTACCTCAGTGATATATCCCCAGCTATATTTTATTTTATTAGAAATGGTCTAAGTTGATGAAGGTCTCACTAAATTGATCACTCCAATGCGTGATCCTCCTGTCTCAGCCTCTAAAGTACTAGGATTACAGAACTTGGGAGGGCCTCACTAAGTTGACAAGGGCCTTGTTAAATTGCTGAGGCTGGGCTCCAACCTGTAATCCTCCTTCTCAGCCTCCCAGGTACTGGGATTATAGGCATGTGCCACCTTGCCCAGCTGGTACTGAGGTTTGAACCCAGGGACATTATGCCTCTGAGCTACAACCCCAACCCTTTTTAATTTTTTTTTAACTTTTATTTTGAAATGGGGTCTCGCTAAGTTGCTGAGGCTGGCTTTGAACCTGCAACCCTCCTGTCTCAGTACTGGGATTACAGGTATGTGCCAATGCCTCCAGCAACCCTCATAATCATCTAAGGGTTAGATACTATTAATTACTATGCCCAACTTACAGAGGAGATCAAGGCAAAGAGAGGTTAAGTAACTTGCCCACGCGGCAGAGCTGGGATTCCAACCCAAGCCCTCTTCTGCCCGGAGCAGCATCGGCTCCCCAGTGAGATGGGGGCGCACGCTTGCTTCATAAAGAGCCACACACACGCATGGGGGAGACGGCTGTGCCCCAGCTACCGAGAGGACGGCAGGTATCCAACGAAGTAGATGTAGATGTAGAGGAAACTGAGGCCGCGCTCTCCCTGCCTCCCGTCCCTCTGCCCCTACCTGAGGACGCTGCAGGCTCGGCGATCCCAGGGTGGGCGCTGCCGCTGGGCTGGGCACAGTCGGGGCTGGGGCTGAGGGCGGAGGTGGAGAGCAGGGGCTCCTGGGCGGGCCTGTCGGGCTCCTGCACCTCCTCCGGGCACAGGTAGACTTCGATGGGCCCTTGCGTGCTCTTCAGATAAATCTGCAGGTTCTCCTGGAGGAGGAAGAGAAGCCAGCTCATGCCTTGGGCAGCCGACACTGGCCCGGGGTTTAGTGTACAGATGGACGCACGTGGTGCCATCCGTATGACCAAGCTCGACCCTGAGTTGGCGCTGAGGCCCGCCCCTGGCCTGTGGCGGCCATCCGCGGTTCTGCTGTCCAGCCTCCAAGTCCCCTTCTTTTAGGGGAGAACACTTTGATTTTCCTTTGGCAGATCACTCGCCGCACGGCGGGTCACGGACTTTGGGGGAGCGCCCCTCCCCAGCTCCAGTGACTGAACTTACGAAGCAGCCGGGGAAGGCGGGTGGCGTGAGTGGCACCCGCACATGGCCGAACCAGCACCGGCCTGGGACTCTGGCTAGACCTGTGGCTGAGCTGGTGACACAGAAGCTATCTGCCACCAGAAGGGAGAGCCCACTTGGGAACAGTCAGCACAGAGAAAGGGGGGGTGAAGAAAGAGAGGACAAGACACACCCCTGCATCCAGCCGGGCCTCCGTCCAAATCTCCCCCTGGACTTGTCGCTGGTGCCCCACTCCCTGCCTCACGCCAGTCTGACCTGACTTTGTTAGTTGTAACCAAAAGTCCTGAGACTTGGCCTCAACCTGTTCCTTCCCTACTACATGCCCACAACATAAGCCACAAGTGCACACACACCATTTGGGCACACAGTAGGTCTCCGAGCAGTACTGTACCTGCCAAAAAATGCTGCTTAGTCTCTAAGACCTGGTTTAACTGTCTCCCCAGGAAGTTTCCTCTGTCCTACCTGCTTTCAGAGCACATCTTTAGTCCATAAAAGACAGCACTGTGGGGCGTGGTGACGCACGCCTAGAATCCCAGTACTTGGGAGGCTGAGACAAGAGGATCTTAGGTTTGAGGCCAGCCTCAGCAAGTAGTGACACTCATCAGCCTAGAGACCCTTTCAAAACAAAAATAAAATCAGGCTGGGGGTGTAGCTCGGACATAGAATGCCCCTGGGTTCAAGCCCCAGTACCAAAATAAATAAATAAATAAATAAATAAAAATAAAAAGGGCTAAGGGCTGAGGGTGTAGCTTGAAGGTAGAACATCCCTGGGTTCAATCCCCAGTACCAAAAATAAAATAAAATAAGTCAGCACTGCTGACTGCCGGGGTCTTTCCCCCAGCAGGTCCTGAGCCTCTCCAAGGGAGAGGCCTTAGCCACCTGTGCAGCCCTGTTATTCCTTCCAACAAGTTATTTCTAGAGCCTTATTGTGTGCCAGACTCTCAGCTGGGGACACGAGGCGAGCAGAACATTCTCTTGGGAAGCTTACACTAACAGATGAAACAGAACGTAACCACGTACTCAGGCCAAATGCGTCCGGTGAGTGGAGATTTAGTGTGGTGGGAAAGCGCAGGTTATGGAGTCTGGGGGTGATCAGGGAGGGCTTCCTTGAGGAAGTGATTTATGTTTGAGTTGAGATCTGATGATTAACAGCAGTTAACTAGGCAGTGAGGGAAGGGCATTTCAGAGGAGGGAACAGCATGTGTGAAGGTCTTGCACGACAGGTGCTCTTAGTGTGTGTGTGTGGGGGGGGGGCTGCAGACAGGTCAGCGAAGCTGAAGCGAAGACAGATGGGGTGGCATGGAAGAGGAAGTCGGTGAGGTCAGCTGGGGTCAGGGCACCAGAGACCTTGTAGGAAGTAAGAATTTTGGTCTTGACCAGGCACAGTAGCCCACGGCTATAACTCCAGCTACAGGGGAGGTTGAGGCAGGAGGATCAAAAGTTCAAGGCCAGCTGGACGTGGTGGCGCACGCTTGTAATCCCAGTACTTAGGAGGCTGAGACCGGAGGAGCAGGGTTCACGGCCAGCCTCAGCTACTTAGTGAGGCCCTCCACAACTTAGTGAGACCCTGTTTCAAAATAAAGAATAGAAAATAGGGCTGGGGGTATAGCTCGGAGGTAGAATGCCCCTGGGTTCAATCCCCGGTACTGCCAAAAAATAAAATAAAAACAAAAACCTTCCCTGAGAATACCTCAACCAACAAGAAAAACTAAAAAATCTAATAAAATAATAAAAAAAGGACAGCGTGGTAGCGCACGCTTGTAATCCCAGTACTTGGGAGGCTGAGACAGGAAGATCCGGGTTCGCGGCCAGCCTCAGCTACTTAGTGAGCTCCTGTTTCAAAATAAAAAATAATAATAAAAAAATAGGGATGGGGTGTATCTCAGAGGTAGAATGCCCCTGGGTTCAATCCCATTACCACACACACACACAAAAAGTTCAAGGCCAGCCTGGGCAACTTAGCTACATCCTGTTTCAAAATTTAAAAAAGAGCCGGGCGTGGTGGCGCACGCTTGTAATCCCAGTACTTTGGGAGAATCCCAGACCAGAGGATCTGGGTTCGCAGTCAGCCTCAGCTCTCTCTCTCTCTCTCTCTTTCTCTTTCTCTCTCTCTCTCTCTCTCTCTCTCTACTTAGTGAGGCCCTCTGCAACTTCGTGAGACCGGGTTTCAAAATAAAGTATAAAAAATCGGGCCGGGGGCGTAGCGCAGAGGTAGAACGCCCCTGCGTTCAATCCCCGGTACCACAAAATAAATAAATAAATAAATAAATAAATAAATAAATAAATAAATAAATAAATAAACAAAAAATTAAAAAGAAGCCAGGAGCCGGTCGTGGTGGCGCACGCTTGTAATTCCAGTACTTGGGAGGCTGAGACCAGAGGATCCAGGTTCGCAGCCAGCCTCAGCTACTTAGTGAGGCCCCCCCAACTTAGTGAGACCCTATTCTTATTCAAAATAAAGAATAAGCCAGGCGTGGTGGTGCGCGCTTGTAATCCCAGTACTTGGGAAGCGGAGACTGGAGGATCCGGGTTAGCGGCCAGCCTCAGCTACTTAGTGAGGCCCTCTGCAACTTAGTGAGACCCTGTTTCAAAATAAAGGATAAAAAATAGGGCTGGGGGTGTAGCTCGGACGTAGAATGCCCCTGGGTTCAATCCCCAGTACCGCAAAACAAAAAACAAAAACAAAAAACAAAACAAAATAAAGAATAAAAAAAGTAGGGCTGGGGGTGTAGCTTGGAGGTAGAATGTCTCTGGGTTCAATCCCCAGTCCCCCCCCAAAAAATAAAAATAAAAATAAAATAAAAAGGAAGCCAGGTATGGTGACACGTCTGTAAATCTCCATACTGGGGAGGCTGAGACTGGAGGATCACAGGTTCGAGGCCGGTCTCAGCAACTTAGCGAGACCCTGTTTCAAAATAAAAAATAAGCTGGGCGTGGTGGCGCACGCTTATAATCCCAGTACTTGGGAGGCTGAGATAGGAGGATCACAGGTTCGAGAACAACCTTAGCAAGCAAGTACTGAAAGTCATCGAACTAGTGAGACCCTGTTTCAAAATAAAAGAAAAATAAAATAGGGCTGGGGGTATAGCTCAGAGGTAGCATGCCTCTGGGTTCAATCCCCAGTACCAAAAAAAAGAATTTTGGTCTTGAGCCTGGGAGAGCGCACGCGGCCAGTGGGTAAGGATCTCTGTGAGTCCTGACGTGGTTGTGAGGGTGTACAAAAGTGTGTGCGCAGAAACCCAGGGCAGGTGGGATGAGGAAGTACAGAGAATCTCTGCAGGGACGGAGATCTTTCTCCACCTCATCTTCAGTCTCTGCTGCCCTTTCCAGCTTCTGCCATTTCTACCCCAGCTTGGAGGCCACTGGCACTGGCACGGGCACTAGGATGGAGCAGCGAAGCTTGGGGCTGGGCAGCGCCAGGGACAGTCTAGAGAGCTGCGGGGCCCTCCCACCCTGCCCTTCCTCTCACCTCAGCCTTGTCGGGCACTTCTAGTCTCGTCTGCGGAGGGGCCTTGACGGCGATCACCGTTTGCTCCTTGAAGTTGCGGACGGCGCGGATGTCCTGGTAGGTCACGTAGGCCAGTGTAGGAGCAGGAGGAGTCAAGAAAAGTAGCTGCCCAGTCAAAGCTCCCACCTCCAGGATGCCAGGCAGGGCCGTCGCCCACCGCTCCTGAGCCTCTGAACATCACTCTCTCACTCTGTACACAGCTCAGAAATACCTAAAAACTTTAACCTGTTCATTGACTATCACCAGCTACCCTAGATTCCTTTAGAAAGCGGCCAGAGAAACCCGGCGTGGTGACGCACGCTTGTAATCCCAGAACTTGGGAGGCTGAGATAGGAGGATTCGGGTTCGCAGCCAACCTCGGCTACTTAGTGAGGCCCTCCACAACTTAGCGAGACCCTGTTTCAAAATAAAGAATAAAAAGTAGGGCTGGGGGTGTAGCTCGGAGATAGAATGCTCCTGGGTTCAATCCCTGGTACTGCCAAAAAATAAATAAATGAAAATAAATAAATATGAAGTTGAACTGTGTGAAACTGCCTCTGTGTGTGTGTGTATGGCACTGGGGACTGAACCTAGGGGTGTTCTCTGAGCTACACACCCAGCCCTTTTTATTTTGAAACAGGGTCTCACTAAGTTGCTAAAAGTCTTGCTAAGTTGCTGAGGCTGGCCTCAAACCTGTGATCCTCCTGTCTCAGCCTCCCAAGTACTGGGATTACAGATGTGCACCACAATGCCTGGCTTAAAATTGCTTTTTCGAAGGTGAAAAGTAATCAAATATCAGCAATTTCATGTAGGTCAACTAAATAGAAAGGATATGCAAGAATGTAGGAGAAATGTCTATGGTAATATACCAAGCAGAGAAGATCAGGACAACAATGGCATGTACAACAGGTTTAAAACTCTTTAACACACATAGGCATAGACTTAAGAAATAATGGCTGCATTAAGGTGGCAGCTATCCCCTCCCCCCATTTTCTAGATTTTAATAAATAGCCAAGATGGGCGTGGGGCGCACGCCTGTGATCCCAGTACTTGGGAAGCAGAGACAGGAGGATCACAGATTTGAGGACAGCCTCAGCAAGTAGTGAGATTCTCATCAACCTAGTGAGACCCTGTTTCAAAATAAAAAATAAAATCAGGCTGGGGGTGTAGCTCAGAGGTAGAATGCCCCTGGGTTCAATCCCCAGTACTGCAAAAAAAAAAAAAAAAAGAAAAGAAAAAAAGCCAGCTGGACACAGAGGCCCACACCTGCAGTCCCAGCACTTGGGAGGCTGGGAGGATTGCAAGTGAGTTCAAGGCCAGCCAGGACAACATGGTGAGAGCCTGTCTCAAAAAAGAAAAGAAAAGAAAAAATGTACTTGTCTTATTTTTCATAATGAGAAAGTAACTTTAATAGGCGCGAGAGGAAAAGCCACCGAGGAAGGAGGAAACAGATAGGCCCAATCCCTAAGGGGACCTAGTCCCTGCAGGGAGGTACTGAGTCACCTCTGGGTAGATACAAGCATACCACAGGCCCCAGCGGCCTGACCCCTTCCCACCGCAGAGAGGATATCTCTTGTTGGCTTTGTCCTCGGTCAGGTGCTGGAAGCTCAGAGAGCAACTCTGGATGAGCTGGTCCAAAGCCTGCTCCTTGCTCATCAGCTCCTTCAGCTCCTGCCCCAGTTGTTGCTGCTTCGTAGGTCGAGTGGGGTCTTCAAACATTCCCCTGCCTCTGGGAACAGAGCAGCCCCCAGTGTCAGTCCATATCCAGGGACCCCCGGCCCCGGCTGCTGCGGGGAGCGGCACCAATGGAGCGAGCGGGTGAAATCCGGGGCAAGCAAGTCACACAGCCTGGACGGTGTCCCAGGGTTGTGTAAATCAGTGGCCGTGCCTGGCTCCCAAGGAGCTGCCACGGATTGGAACCTGAGGTTTGGGGTGGGCTAAGGAGAAGAAACAAGTGAAGGCCTGAACCCCACTTTAGGAGACTCTCAACTCTGTCCTCCCCTATGCCCCAGCCTCTCCCAAACGGGAGGGAAGTGGAGTGACCTCGGTCCTGACTCTGTTGCCTAGATTTTCTTGGGGTTCAGCTCAGGGGATGTAGGTCTGCTCTTTAAGACTCCTAGAAGCGGAGAGAGGGAGTCTGGGTTACTCCTCTCAGCTTCCATGGACTTTCCTCAGCTAAGAGCAGGGCATCTTGGGATCCCTGACACAAGACGAAGGATCTGGCGTGCTCGCAGGCCTCCACACCTCGTAGAAATCGTTCTGCACTTTGCTACCCCCTAACAGTATAACTCCAGCAAGTTCCCTGCTCTTCCCACTCTTTTTTTTTTTTTTTTTGCGGTACCAGGGATTGAACCCAGGGACTTCTACCTCCAAGCTACACCCCCAGCCCTATTTTTTATTCTTTATTTTGAAACAGAATAAGTTGCGGAGGGCCTCATTAAGTAGCTGAGGCTGGCCGCGAACCCGGATCCTGCGGTCTCAGCCTCCCAAGTACTGGGATCACAAGCGTGCGCCACCACGCCCGGCCCTCTTCCTACTCTTAAACACGGTGGCTCTGCCCCCAGATGGGAACTCTTGGTCCACCCCAGCACTTGCGCCCATTGGATGTTGCTCAGCCCCGCCCCTGACATCTGCACCCATTGGCTGGCCCCCGGCACTCACACCCACTGGATGTTGTTCTTGGACTTCTTGCGGATGAGCTGGATGCCCTCCAGCACGTTGGTGATGTCGTAGATGCGCCGCTTCTGCACATTCAGCACCTCCGCTGCCCAGTTCAGGTCCAGGACCCCGTCCTCGGACTCGCTCAGGAGGTAAATGAACTTCTTGGTGAGCAGCCCCAGCGACGTGTCATACCGAGTCTTCTCTCCAGGGGACTTGGGGGCTGAGAAGGAGAGAGGCGCACCCACACCTCAGGCAGGGCCAGCCCCGGGGGATCTCCGCTGACCGGACCCACTAAGCACCGCCTTTCACCACCCACTTTCCAGCCCACTAAGGGAGGGGGTTCGCCTCAGCTGCTCGGACAGGGAACCAGATTCCTAAGTGTTCTGCCTCCAGGTTCTAAGCACCTTTTCATACAGCTCAGGCAGACATAGCGACCACAAGTCCAGCTGTATACTGTTTGCAGGTGATTGTTGCAAGCACTTAATATATGCTAACACTTTAACTCTTACACGCCCAGTAAGGTTGGTGTACAGCCATCCCCATTTTGCAGATGAGAATACAGAGGCACCCAGAAGGTTAAGTAACTCGCGCAGCTAGAAAATGACAAAGCTGGGATGCAAATTCAGGCAGTTTGGCTCCAGAGTTTTCCTTCGTAACCATTACCATATTCTGCCAGTTATGCAAGGAATTTGGATTTAGGGTAGAGAGGGAATGACAAGCCTGGATTTGAGGACAGTTTTATAGACTCACACTTTTTCTTTCCATGTGTGGCCCAATCATTATCTGAGAGGAAGCGGCAATATAACATTAAATGGGGCAAGTTCATGAAAAAGGTCCCTTTCTCAATGAAGCAGATGTCACGAGACCACATCTCAGCTGCAGCATCTTAAGCCACAAGGGGTCTTTCACAATCAAGTGACTTGCAAGTTAGTGGTCAAACTAGTTCCGGAACCTGAGTTTTAGATTCCCTCAGATTCCTCAGGAAGGGGATTCTGGAATTCCTTAATGCACAGATGGCAAGTGTGCAGCACACAGACTGCTTTGGTCAGCTTTGTGTTCCTGGCAGACATTACTAATTGATCAGTGCAATCTTTTCCACTAGTCTTGCTGAGCTTGAGAATCCTTCAATACAATGTTCTACCATTCAATTGGAGGAACCTGATCTGGCTGTGCCTCATTTTACAGATGAGACAACTAGGTTTCACAGAAGAGGAGTGACCAACAAGTCAGAGTCCTGCCTGGACCCTCAGATTTCTGACCCTTTCCATCCAATCACATACCTTCTTTATCAGGTCTCTGGAAAAACTAGCATTTCTCCTGTATACAGCTGCTTAAACTCCCACTTTAACCAAAATATTGACTGAAAGGATCAAGAGGTAAAAATCTCCTCCAGTTTAGCTACAGGAAGGCTCCAGTGGGGCAGCCTCAGGACCTCAAAAATCTCCGAGGCGAGCCGGGCATGGTGGCACACACTGTAATCCCAGTTCTTGGGAGGCGGAGACAGGAGGACTGCAGGTTCGTGGCCAGCCTCAGCTACTTAGTGAGGCCCTCTGCAACTTAGTGAGACTGTTTCAAAATAAACACTAAAATAGGACTGGGGGTGTAGCTTGGAGGTAGAATGCCCCTGGGTTCAATCTCCAGTGCCACAAAAAAAAAAAAAAAACCCTCCGAGGTAGCACAGGCTGGATCAACCAGCCTTTACTTCCCTTTGAGTCATGTATATAACTCTGTCTGCACGTGAGAAAAGACCCCGGGTAGCCCTACTCTTCTCAGCTGCATTCTCTTTTAGAAAAGGTCACATTGGCCTGGCATGGTGGCGCACACCTGTAATCCCAGTACTTGGGAGGCTGAGACAGGAGGATTGCAGGTTCAAGGTCAGCCTCAGCAAGTAGTGAGACTCTTATCAACCTAGCGAGACCCTGTTTCAAAATAAAAACGACAAAATCAGGCTGGGGGTATAGCTCGAAGGTCGAATGCCCCTGGGTTCAATCCCCAGTACCAGAAAAAGAGAAAACTTTTAAAAAATAGTCGTCTCCCAGCCAGACGCAGTGGCGTGCATCTATAATCCCAGTACTTGAGAGGCTGAGACAGGAGGATCACAGGCTCAAGACCAGCCTCAGCAACTCAGAGACCCTGTTTCAAAATAAAAAATAAAAAGGGTCAAGGGTGTAGCTCAGAGGTAGAATGCCCCTGGGTTCAATCCCTGGTTGGTCCTCACATTTAGGTCATGAGAGTGGTAGGCGGTATGGAAGAAGCGGTAGAAGACTTCCATTGGCTTCAGTCCCGATTTCATTTACTAGCTGTGTGGCCTTGAGCAAGTCACTTGCGCTCCCTGAGCCTCACGTTGCCTCTTGAGCAAAGGGGAAATAATCCTAGCTACTGGGCAGAATCAAGTGAGAGAGCACACAGGAAATCCTGGTAAACCAGAAAGTGCGATGCAAACATCGCCTCGGATGGTCTGGGCTGCCGCCCTCGGCCCCGCCCGCCCCAGGTGCCCATCAGAAGCTCTTACTTTTGGGGCTGGGGAGGCCGTCCACGCGGATGCACTTCCCCTTGGGAGTCCGGAATTCTGGGACCACAGTCCTCCCGATGCCCTCCAGGTCCAGCTTCCTTTTGGCCTTGGAGAGGAGAGAGGCAGAGTGTGAGAACCAGTCCTTGACCTGGGGCCAAGGCTCAGAGGCCGCCAGCAGCCACCTCCTGAGCCTGTCTGCTGCCAGTCCCGTGAAGCATGGCCGCACTCGGCGAGGGCCTGGGAGGTGAGAGCTCAGAGCAGGCACATCCTGTTTTCTGAGGTGCAGATGAACCTCGCATCTCTGAGGCCCCCCTCCCGGCGCTGGAGGCCCTATGAAATCCAGCGTGGCCAAGGGCTCAGGGCTCCTAGCCACAGGCCCCAGGGCTGCCTCTCCGCCCGCCACCCCACCGGAGGGCGCAGAGGAAGAAATGGGTGAGGCCTAAACCACATCAGGCTGGGGACAGGCCTCTCTGCAGAGGCAGCTGGCCCAGCCAGACCTGGTGCCCATCACAGCCCCACAGCTGGCCCTTATCAGGGTGGGGCCCGGCATCCGCCCAGGCCCAGGGGACTTCCTGGCTCAGTGCCACGCTCTAGGGAGGTGTCCACTTTGGGAAGCAGTGCAAACATGCCCCACCCCCACGTTTGGGCTCCAGCTTGAGGGCCCAGGGCCTTCCAAAGAAAGATTTGCCACTTTCTTTGCTGGGGACGGACAATGAATGAGCCCTTCCCCAGCATCGTGGACCAGCAGCTGAGGCCCCTGCTGCCCCTCCCCGTTCCCGCCAAGCTTGAGACACCTGCTGGGGAAGTCAAGCCACAGACCCATCTGCTTCCCTCCACCCCACCGCCACTGCCCCAATTAGGCCCAGAGCTGCACTAGCTGGAAAGGGCCTCCCTCCTGGTTTGGGCAGGGGAGGGGCACGGGGCACGGGGCACGGGGCACAGGTCAGAGAGCGAGCTGGAGGCGCCAGCTCCTTCACAGGCTCACCGTGTCACCTGGGGAAATGCTCTATTTTTAGAAGCCTCAGTTTCCTTCTCTGTAAAACAGCAGAAAATACCTACTTCCAGGACTACTGTAAGGATTCAAGAGAAAACTTCTGTAAAGTTCTCAGCCTGTGGCTCAGCACATAGTAGGTATTCAGGAAATGTGCAGTCCCATCCCTAACATCCAGTCTCACCATCTTCCTGACACACCCTCTGAGGGCGATTGAGCCTATTTCCTTCCTCTCCTGTCCCCAGTCGCCCTGGCTTAGAGGCCTATTTTAACACTTGGTGGTGAGGTCATGCTCCGCAGGGCTGAGACTTGTAACCGCTGCTGAGCACAGCTGGGCTGACAGGTGTTTGGGGGCAGACAGCCCCTCCTGCTATCAGCTCCCTTCACCAACTCCTGCCTCCTCCAGGAAGTCTTCCTGGACTATCTCCTGGTTTCAGGCCTGAATATGACACTCCTCCTCCATCCTACTCAGACCTGGACATAATCCAAACACCTCCCTGCTCATTCCTCTTGAAATCTCTTTTTTTTTTTGTGTGTGGTACTGGGGGTTGAACCCAGGGACATTCTACCTACAAGCTACACCCCAGTCCTATTTTTAATTTTGAAACAGGGTCTCACTAGGTTAATGAGAGTCTCACTACTTACTAAGGCTGTCCTCAAACCTGTGTTCCTCCTGTCTCAGCCTCCCAAGTATTGGGATTACAGGCATGTGCCACCACACCCGGCTCTTGAAATCTCTCTTGAATATTCCTCATCTACCTCTCAACTGGTGAAATCCTAGATTCTAGGGGTCTAGCGCTATCCTGCCATTAGAGAAAGGCCCAGTCATTCACTGAGACCTTCCACATGCTCAGCGTCACACCATCCATCCAGGTGAGCCACCCCTCACCTCACTGACTTTTCAGCACCACGTCCCCACTGCACAGTGGCAGTGACCCAGGCCGGGTTGAGCTCCAAGGCCTCTGTCCATCTCCATCAAGGCTCCACCCCCGATCTTGCACACACCCCTCCGGAGGAAAGCCGAGGGCAAGGAGAGGGCATGGAGGCCAGGCTGAGGTCTATCACGCACAGGTGGGCCGGCCCAGTCCCCTACCCCAATCGCCTCCCCAGCCAGAACCTCACCACCTGCAGAGCGGGGAGAAGACGACCTTAAACAGAATCCCCATGCTGGGCCCCTCCAGTGCACAACATCAGTACTCGTTCATGTGTGTGCGGCACTGGGGATTGAACCCAGGGGCATTCCACCTCTGAGCTACACCCCCAGACAGATTTTATTTTTATTTTGAAACAGGGTCTCACTAGGTTGATGAGAGTCTCACTACTTGCTGAGGCTGTCCTCGAACCTGCAATCCTCCTGTCACAGCCTCCCAAGTACTGGGATTACAAACCAAGTCCTGGGATTACTCCCAAGTACGGGGAATACAAGTGCGCCGCCACACCCGGATAACCTCAGTACCTTCAATCTCTCTTGACCAACAAGAAGTGGACTCGGAGAGGTTAAGGTACATGCCCAAGGTCACACAGACATAAGCAGAATTAGGGTTTGAACCCAAGTCCTACGAACTCCAAGGTCACATGCCTCTGTTCCAGCCCATCTGCATTCCCCCAAGATTTACTGGAATTTGGGCCAAGACCGCTATGCTGCCTCCACCACCACTTGACACACTCACACACTGGCCCCCTCTCTTCTCTTACTCTCCCTGACCCTTATCCTGAATTCCCAGGGTCCCTAAGCAGCAAAGTGTCCCCTACCTAGGAACACCTCCCTGATGCCTCTGGGCACTGAGCCTAGTGGCACTAAGGTGGCAGAGGAGAGGCCAGGCACGGCTGGGGTCAGACCGACCTGCTTCACGGCTGGGCCTCCCCCTTCTTAGCAGGACAAGCTGGAAAGCCAGGTGGCCCCTTGAGCCACCTGTACCTGGGGTAATCCACTCCGCCTCTTTGGAGGGGTAAGCAAGGTGGAGCAGGACCAGTGCTCGTGCAGGGGAGCTGCCGCCACTAAGTCAACCAGCACTGGCAAGGGCTAAGTTCAAGGGTGAGCGGAAGAGAGACAGCAGGGGCCGTGGAGGGCAGAGTTCTGTGACACACCCAGAGGCCAGCAAGGCTCTAACCCAGACCCTTAGGCAGCTCCTTGCGCCTGGTTAGGATTCAAGTCCACTCTGACAACCCCTAGGCAGAAGAGCACAGCTCCCTGCGCGGGCAGCCCCGGGCTCAGCCCCCTTACTGACAGCAAGGTAAGGGGAAGTGACTTGCCCAGGGCCACATACAGAGTGGTGCCAGGTCTCTCGTCAGCCCTAGGTTAGACAGCGAGGGGCAGGGGCCAGGAGCCCCGCTGTGGACTTGGTAGCTGGATGGTGTGGGATTCCTGCCTCGCCCCTTTGAGCCTACCTCTCTTCTGACCTGCCTCATAAAGCTGAACAAAGTATTTCTTTTCCGCCTCTCGGGGTGGTACACACCTGCAGCTCCAGCCACTCAGGAGGTCAAGGAGGATCCCTTGAACCCAAGAGCTTGAGGTCAGCCTAGGCAACATAGTTAGACCCCCCCACTCAAAAAAAAAGTTCATTTTCTTTTATGGTTCTCAGAGGAAATTTGGAAAACATAAATAAAAGGACAGGAGGACATTGCAGAACCCCACTGTCTTCACAGGCCCCTGCAGGCCTGAAATAATAATGGCATGTGCCCGGCCAGAGGAGGGACTCAATAAAAGACTCTCTCCCGGGCCTTCACTGGACAGGGAGTGAGCAGACCTGGGTTCTGCCTTCACCCCGCCACTGAGCTTGGCTGCCATCCCTTTAGGGGACAGCTCCCCAACAAATCCTGCTCACCTTGCACTTTGCAGCCAGGCCACAAAACAGGCACCACACCCAGGGTTGGGTTTGGAGGCGGTCCCAGGTCACACCCTTGTCAAATGAGTAAGCAGGGGGCAGGCCTGCCTGTGGGCTGAGGGGCCCTGGGCATCTGGGGGGCCCGTGGGAGAGGGGGCTCTGGGCCTGGCAGGCCTGGAGGGGTCTGATGCAAGGAGACTCCTCAATTTGTGGCTTGTGACTTGGGCAAGTGACCTCACTTCTCGGCTCAGTTTCCTCACCTGCAGTGGGGCCTCATCCCGGGCATCTTGACCAAGAGAATGAATGCGACGAGTGCCAAGCTGTGCCTGGCATACGAGAGGCATTCAGTAAAAGACAGCTATTCTCGCTAAGATTGCTGGGCCCCTCTTGGAGGGAGCTACAGACAGATGCTGTCAGGTTCCTCGGGGAGTGTTCAAAGTAGCTCAAAACCACAGCTGTTACTGAACCTCTGAATCTGAAAGCAGCTGGCCAGAGGAAAGACTGGGCCCGCCCCAGAGCCCCCTTCCCTGGGGACAACTAGCTCCGAAGTCAGGCAGTACTGAGGAAAGCCACGGCTGCAGAGTGAAGGCTGCCTTGTGGGTCAGGTCACTCCACCCAGTCTCCCTGTATGACCTTGGGCAGGTCACATCCCCTCTGGCCCTCAGTTTCCCCCATAACATGGAGCTACTAATTCCACCTGCTTCACAGCCTACAAGAATGTTTTAGGCTGTAAAATGCTGAACACAAGACACTGCAAGATAATAGTTATCCTCAGTTGTGTGACCTATAAAATGAGGATAATAGCACACCTGCCTCCTGGTTGGAAATAAGGGGTAGGAAGGGGCTGCAGGAAGATGAAGCAAAGCCTGATTCCAACGGCAGGAACTAGAGCTCTGCTGCAGCCCAAGGTGCCTACTGACTGGCACAGGTCTCACCAGAGGTCTCTGGGGGTGGTCTCATCCCTGTATGTAAACTTACCACACCCACAATTAAGTACATCTACAATACCGCCCCCCCCCCCAGAGGCCCCTTTGGAGCCTGCTTCCAAAACTCAGGACCTGGAGCTGGAAGTGACCCAAGATGAGCTGGCCCCACGGCTACCCCATGCACACATGCATTTTCAAGAGGAAACTGAGGTCGAGAGCTGTCCAAATACACAGTGAATCAGTGGTAATCAAGACCAGAAACCATGCTCCCCAAACCCCACCCTCCTTCCCGCTCCCCCAGGCCCTTTCCCACCCCACCCCACCCTAGAGTTGTTTCGATTCATATGGGCTCCAGGAATTCCACTCCCACAGAATGCACCCAGTGCTGCAGTCCCATGCCACCATTCTTTGCCCCCTCTCCACCTTGCAAAGGCTGGGGGCTTGAGAAGGGCATGAGAAGGGCACGGCCCATCTGCACAGGAACCCCCAGGGGCTGGGGGCTGCTGGCTATCTGGAAGGAAACTGGACCTGGTGGGGGACCTAGGGCAGATACTTGGGAAGGAGTTGGCTGGATGGACAATCTGGAGTCTGTCCAAGCCAGACTGGACCAGGCAGAGACACCAAACCTGTCCCCCTGTCTTAAAGTCCCCAAGGTATCCCCAGACAAGCCTTGTGCCTGGACAACAGGTGTCCAGGACTGGTTTCTGGGCCAAACAATGAAGAAATGAATGAATGGCAGGTGCCCTGTGGACTTCCCCAAGGTCACCCAGTGCACTGGGGACATTGAGTTGTGTCCAGACTCCCCATTCCAGTGCTCATTTCATTACACTGCACTACAGTGGATGATAGGATTTCATCCAAAGTCTGAAAATGAAGGAGTCTTTGACTCAGTTATTAGGGGCAATGGATTGTTCTAGAAACTGGAAGCTCATCTTCCCCCTCCCCAACACTTGACCTGCTATGCTCAAACTGAGACTCAGGCGCCCCTCCCTCCTCCTCCCCACCCCGAAAAGCAGAGGGGGCGGCGGGGACCCCGGCATTACCGGCAGCCGGCCGGCCGGCACGCATCGCTCCGCGGGGCCGTCGGGGCCGTGGGGGGTGGCGTCGAGGCAGGTGCTGGGCGCCGCGGCGGGAGGCGCCGTCTGCGGGTGCAGCGAGGTGTAGTAGGTGGTGGCGGCCGCGCAGAGCTGCGGGCTGCGGAGGCCGGGCGGCCACAGCTCGGTGGGGCTCACACAGGACACCCCCTTGGGGGGCTGCGCGGCGGCCGGAGCCAGCGCCCGGGGTCCCCGCAGCATGGCGAGTGCAGCGCCCCCTACCCCGGCGGCCGGCGCGCTCGGAGCCTGGCGCGGAGCCGGAGCCGCCAATGGACGCGCGCGGGGCCGGCCGGACCCTCCCCTCCTGGCCCGGGCCCAGCAGAGCGGCGCTTGGAGATCGCGGCTCGGAGGTCCGCGCGGCCGCGGCGCTGCCGGGGGCTGTCCCGCCCCGAGGGCGGCCGCCACCCGGGCCGGCCCGCAGGCCTCGGGGCGCCTGGGGTCCCGCCCGCCCGCTCGGGCCGGGCTGCGGGCTCCGCGGAGACGCGGCGCGCTCGGACGGGGACGGGGACGGGGACGGGGACGGGGACGGGGCCCCGGCCGCCCCGGCTCGCGCTCAGCTCGCCCTCTGCTCCCGGAGCCTTTCTCTATCGCTCTTTTTCTTTTCTCTCTCTCTCTCTCTCTCTCTATCCCTTTTTAGCGCCAAACTGCGTGCCGCGAAATTCGGATCTCCCGCGGAAAATGCGGCGCTGCGGTTGGCTGCTGCAACATACACAGGCTCCACCCCCCGGAAAAGACTCGGCTTCGGAGCGGCTATTGCAACTCGAGCTCGGCCGCTTAAAGGGGCCGCAACACCTGCTGTAGCGCTAGCAGCCCACGAAACTGAGGCGGAGGGGGGTTATGCAAACAGCACCGAGCCGCCAGAGCAGCGTGTTGCACTTCGAGAAACGGGCCTGGGTTCCCTGGGGAAGGGGGATAGGAGGGAGAGGGGGAGGGGAAGGGGGATAGGAGGGGGAGGGGGAGGGCGAGGACGTTTTGGCTCCAAGTCTGAACCTGAGCCTAGACCCTGCCGGGCATTTCCCTGGCCACACGACCTTTTGTTAGTTTGCATTGTTGCTTAGCTAGATTATACGCATTTATATCCCTTTTCTGCTAAAACGAAAGCCAGGAACCGGTTCTCTTACTTGGCTGGGGGGCGAGGGGTGGTTCCTAACATTTATACCTCTCTGTTGGGAAAACTAACATCTATTGAGCACTTGCTGTATGCCAAGCACCATATTAAATCAGGTGTGTGTGTGTGTGTGTGTATTGTGGTACTGACGCTTGAACCCAGGGGCATTTTACCTCCAAGCTACACCCCCAGTCCTATTTTATTCTTTATTTTGAAACAGGGTCTCACTAAATTGCCAAGGTTGGCCCGGAACCTGAGAGCTTCCTGTCTCAGCCTCCCAAGTACTGGGATTACAGGTGTGCATCACCACGCCGCCCCCCTGGATAAATGTGTTCTGTTTGTTTGTTTGTTCGCTTGCTTGTTTTGTACTGGGATTGAACCCAGGGACATTCTACCTCCGAGCTACACTCCCAGCCTTATTTTATTCTTTATTTTAAAACGGTCTCACTAAGTTGCGGAGGGCCTCACTAAGTAGCTGAGGCTGGCGGGGAACCTGTGATCCTCCTGTCTCAGCCTTCCAAGTACTGGGATTACAGGCTGCACCACCAGCTTAGATGTGTTGTTTGATGTAATTTACTCCCACAATCCTGGGGAGAGAATGAGGATCCCATGCTGAAGCTGGAAAGCCTGAGGCGGGTCACCAGCCCAAGGTCATTCAGAGAGATTTGCTGCTTTGAGCGCTGGCAGTGGAATCTGGCTGGGACAGTCCTGCTCCGGAGTCCTTGTTTGTTCAGGATTTCTCCCTGCCGGTCCTACGCTGGCTCCTGCCCCTTGCACTCACAGCTGGATGGGGGCCCTGAGCGCAGAGCTGTGTCTTATTCACGGTTGTATTCTGAGGACCCAACATTTAGTAAATATTGGAACACTTCCTGATTTCTTCTTCTTTTTTGTTTTTTTGCGGTATTGGGGATTGAACCCAGGGGCATTCTACCTCCGAGCTACACCCCAGCCCTATTTTTTTATTCTTTATTTTGAAACAGAGTCTCTCTAAGTTGCAGAGGGCCTCACTAAGTAGCTGAGCTGGCCGCGAACCCGGATCCTCCGGTCTCAGCCTCCCAAGTACTGGGATTACAAGCGTGCACCACCACGCCCAGCTTCCCGATTTCTTCTAAGCAATCCTTTTGTCACAAGAGTCTTCCTCATTCAAAAACCTTCACGGCTGCGGGGCATGGTGGCACAAGCGTGTAATCCCAGCACTTGGGAGGTTGAGACAGGAGAATATCACAGGCGCTGAGGACAGCCTCAGAAACATAGTGAGACTCTCCGCAACCTAGTGAGAAGCTGTTTCAAAACAAAAAATAAGCTGGGCGTGGCGGCGCACGCTTGTAATCCCAGTACTTTGGGAGGCGGAGACCAGAGGATCTGGGTTCACGGCCAGCCTCAGCTCTCCTCTCTCTGTCTCTCTCTCTCTCTCTCTACTTAGTGAGGCCCTCTGCAACTTCGTGAGACCGGTTTCAAAATAAAGTATAAAAAATAGGGCCGGGGGTGTAGCGCGGAGGTAGAACGCCCCTGGGTTCAATCCCCGGTACTACAAAAAATAAAAAAATAAAAAAATAAAAAAAATAAAAAGGGCTGGGGGTGGAGCTTGGAGGTAGGATGCTCCTGGGTTCCATCCCCAGCACCACACAAAAACCAAACACAACCCTTTGCTGTTGATCCTCCATTTGCATTCCTCATGTCCCCAGGTCAGAGAGGCGCAGAGGAGTGACCTCGGGGCGCTAGTGGCAGAGCCGCTGCTCCACTGCAGCTCCGGGCCGTGTGACTTGTCCGTGTGTCTGAGCCTTGGCGTTCGAAGCCCTCCAGCTTCAGACCTAATCAGATCACGGAGGACGAGGTGGCCCAGGCTTTGTGGACAGCATTTCTGGATTCAAACCCAGGTCTTGCTGCTTTACAAGCTGTGTGACACCAGGCAAATTTTTAAAATTCTCTGAACCTTGGTTTTCTCATCCCTAATAACACTTACCTCATAGGATCATGGGAAATCTCATGAGATAATGCATGTAAAGCTTTTGGCGCAGAGCCTGGTTCATAAGGAGCTCCGGGAATTGGCAGCTGTTGCTATACCTCTGACCTTATCTCCCATACACAGGTTCCTCTAGTCTATGTATCTCACTGGTCCTCTGAGGCCCAGCTTAAACCTCACCTCCTCCAGGAAGCCTTCCCCACCTGCTTTCCTTGTGTCTACTAAATGCCTCTTGCCCTCTTTTTGATTTTGTTGTGGAACTGGGGTGTTCTACTTCCAAGCTATACCCCCAGCCCTTTTTATTTTATTTTTATTATTGTTTTTGAAGCAAGACCTTGTTAGGTTGCTAAGAGTCTTGTTATGTTGATAAGGTTGGCCTCCAACCTGTGATCCTCCTCTCTCAGCCTCCCAAGTACTGGAATTACAGGTGTACACCTCCACACCCAGCTCTCTGGCTCTCTTTGGACCCTTAGTGTGCTCTTTGTTTTTGTGTCTTCATCTGTTAGGTTCTAAGCTTCTTCAAGGGTCTAGGTCAGATCTCTCTTCGAATGCCCCTTCAGCATCTAGGTAGGGCCTGGCTTGGCATGCAGAAGGCGGATAATAAATGTTAATTATGGTTCACTCATCCGCCCAGCAAAGAACAGTAGAAGTTAATGAGCTCTGAAATCAGAAAGTCAGGAGGCCCCAGCTAAGTCTTGTCCTCTGCTTCCTAGCCCAACACCCCTGGACAGTTGTGGCTCTACTTCTTTTAACCTAGTGTCCTCAACCATCAGATACAGACAATGCTAGCACATGGCCCATTTCCCAGGACTTCAGAGACATTACTAAACTGATGATCGCTAGCATTTACTGAGAACCTGCCATGTGCTGGGCTCCAAGCACTTTACCTTGAGCATCTCCTCTGATCCTTACAACACACCTCCGAGGCAGGCACTGCTATTATCCCCATTTTACAGATGAGGGAACCTGGAGGGAATCATGGCAGAACAGGTTTGGGGAAGAAGCAGGGCCCCGGGGCCAGGGAGGGAAGTGGGGGTGGCAGGGTGGAGCTGAGAGGAAAGAAGGGAGCCAGAGGAGGGGCTGAGAGCCAGCTTTCTGTGGTTGAGTTTCGGGCAGCTGGGGCTGCCTTTAAAGTTTCACTGCCTGGGAACTGAGAAATTCCTGCAAGAGGTGTGGGGTGCGGCGCTGAAGCCTGTCCCCACGGGCTGGAGTTCTTGTCCTCTGCATTCTGAGGAGGGAGCACTGTGATCTTGGCCAGGTCGCTGGACCTCGCTGGGCCTCAGTTTCCTCCTCTGTGAAATGGGGATGGCAAAAGTGACCTCTCCATTGACTGTGAGGACTCAATAAGGTGTTGGGTATTAAGTCCTTGGAAGGGTGCCAAGCGCATAGTAGGCACTTGGTGTACACACCAAGCAAGGCACTTAACTGGCATTATTTTATTGAAACTTCCTATCTACCTTATAACACAGGTATGATTTGGACAGATGAGGAAACTGAGGCTGAAACATGTAAAGAGGCTTGGCTAAGGGCCATTTAAAGATGAGATCGGGATCAGAACTCAGATCTCCGGCTCCCAAGGCACTGGGTGTTTTGTTTTGTTTTGTTTTGTTTGTGGTACTGGGGATTGAGGTATAATGCCAGGGGCATTCTACCTCTGAGCTATTTTATTTTATACCCCAACCCTATTTTATTTTTTTTTATTTTGAAACAGGGTTTCACTAGGTTGATGAGAGTCTCACTATTTCCTGAGGCTGTCCTTGAACCTGTAATCCTCCTGTCTCAGCCTCCCAAGTACTGGGATTACAAGCATGATAATTGGAGGAAAAAAGTTGTTTAAAGGGCCAGGCTCTTTGCTAATGGTAACACTTCCCTGGAAACTGTAATGTGGAGTTCATGGGCTCTCTAACAGTGATTGGCGCATAGTAAATTCTGTATGAATGCTTTTTTTGTTTGCTTGTTTGTGGTACTGGGGGTGGAATCCAGGGGCATTCTACCTCCGGGCTACACCCCCAGCCCTATTTTATTTTATGCTTGTAATCCCAGTACTTGGGAGGCTGAGACAGGAGGATCGCAGGTTCGTTGCCAACCTCAGCAACTTAGTGAGGCCCTCTGCAACTTAGTGAGACCCTGTTTCAAAATAAAATAATAAAATGGGGCTCAGGGTGTAGCTCAGAGGTAGCATGCCCCTTGGTTCCATCCCCAGTACTACTACCACCAAAATAAAAAGTATTGAGAAGACAAAAGATTTGGATGGACAGTTCTCTAGAGAAGATAGAGGCCAATCAGCACATGAAAAAATGCCCATCACTAGTCATTAGGAAAATGATCAAAACACAGTGAGGTACTGCTGCACACTCGCTGGGATGGCTACGATAACAAAGATGAACAACAGGTGTCCAGAACAGGAAGGAACTGGAGCCTCGTGCATTGCTGGTAGGAATGTGTATTGGTGCAGCTGCTTTGGAAAACAGTTTGACAGTTTTTCTCAGAAAATCACATACAGAAATACTGTATGGCGTGGTGGCGCATGCTTATAATCCCAGTACTTTGGGAGGCGGAGACTAGAGGATCCGGGTTCTCGGCCAGCCTTAGCTCTCTCTCTCTCTCTCTCTCTCCGTCTCTCTCTCTCTCTACTTAGTGAGGCCCTCCGCAACTTCGTGAGACCCGGTTTCAAAATAAAGTATAAGAAATAGGGCCGGGGGTGTAGTGCGGAGGTAGAATGCCCCTGGGTTCAATCCCCGGTACCGCAAAAAAAAAAAAAAAAAAAAGAAATACTGTATGACCCAGAAATTCCACTCATAGGTATATACCCAAGAGAACTGAAAATTTATGTCCATGCAAATATGTGTACACAAATTTCATAGCAGTCACGTTATTTGTGATAACCAAAAAGTAGAAATAACCCAAATGCCCACAACTGATATATGGATAAACAAAATGAAGTAGCTATACAGTGGAATATTATTCAGCCACAAAAAGACAGAAGTACTGATATGTACTACAACACGGATGAGCCTTGAAAACATTATGGAAAGTGAAAGAAACCAGACACCAAAGGCCACGTATTGTAGGATTCCAGTTGTATGGAATTTCCAGTACAGACAAGCCTCGGAAGCAGAAAGTAGACAGCGGTTCCCAGGGGTAGGTGAGTCGCATTTCACAGCGAGGACAGTGAGACTCAGAGAAGCCAACAGCCACTGCGCCCACCTACCTGGGTGACTTTGAGCTGATGGCTTCACCTCTCTGGCTCTTGGTTTTCTCAATTGTGAAATGGAGATAATGAGAGGGGGGTGTGCATCTCAGAGACGGAGCTTACAGGCCAGGCCTGGACCATCACAAGCCCTTAGCAGGAGTTTCTTTCCCACCCTCTGTGGCCTTCGGGTGGAGGCTGCCGGGGTTTGAAGCTCAAGGCTGCCATCTGGAGGTGGACTCGGGCACCGCCGGCCCCGCGGTGGCTGGCTTCTTCTCCAGTCCCCCGCTGAGGGCTTGGGGAGGAGACCAACGTGAGGGAGGCCGCCCTGCGGGGAAGACAGCACCTCCAGTTGGGCCAGATTCTTTCCAGATGTTTCCAGACCCTGGAGATGTTTTCACAGCTTTGGGGTCCTGAGGAGGTGGCCCACATGGAAGGAGGTGGCCCACATGGAAGGAGGGCCACCAGATTCAGGTCCCAAAAGGGGTGCCCAGAGAAGTTTGGGGAAGGACCACGGACCACCACCTACAGTTCCTAGAATTATCAGTTTATTGCCTGCTGTTCCCGAGGGATTTCTTTCCTCCCTTCCTTCCTTCCTTCCTTCCTTCCTTCCTTTCTGTGTGTGTGTGTGTGTGTGTGTGTGTGTGGTACTGGGGATTAAACACAGAGGCATTCTACCTCCAAATTATACCCCCAGCCCTTTTTTAATATTTTTTTTTTGCAGTACCGGGGATTGAACCCAGGGGCGTTCTACCTCCGCGCTACACCCCCGGCCCTATTTTTTTATACTTTATTTTGAAACGGGGTCTCATGAGGTTGCGGAGGGCCTCACTAGGTAGAGAGAGAGAGAGAGAGAGACAGAGACAGAGACAGGGAGAGAGAGCTGAGGCTGGCCGCGAACCCGGATCCTCCGGTCTCCACCTCCCAAAGTACTGGGATTACAAGCGTGCAACACCATGCCTGGCTTTAATATTTGTTTTGAAACAGGGTCTTGCTAAGTTGCTGAGAGTCTCTAAGTTGCTGCAGCTGTCCTTGACCCTGTGATCCTCCTGTCTCAGCCTCCCAAGTACTAGGATTACAGGTGTGTGCCACCATGCCTGGCCTGAGGAATTTATTTATTTTTGTCGTACTGGGGATTGAACCCAGGGGCATTCTACCTCTGAGCTACACCCCCAGCCCTATTTTTTATTCTTTATTTTGAAACAGGGTCTCACTAAATTGTGGAGGGTCTCACTAAGTAGCTGAGGCTGGCTGTGAACCTGCGATCCTCCTGTCTCAGCCTCCCAAGTACGAGGAGTACAGGTGTGCGCCACAACACCCTGCTTATTTTTATTTTTTGAAACATGGTCTCCCTAGGTTGATGAGAATCTCATTACTTACTGAGGCTGTCCTCGAACCTGTGATCCTCCTGTCTCAGCCTCCCAAGTACTGGGAATAGAGGTATGTGCCACCATGCCTGGCTCTGAGGAATCTCTTTAAAACACAGGCCTGGCTGTGTCCCTCTGTGTAAGGTCTGTAAGTAGCTCCCTGTCATGGCCTGGCCACCCCACTCACCGCTCCTGGTCTTTAACCCCTTGGGTTCCGATCAATCACATTCCTTGGGGCTCCCCCCTCTGCTCCCTGTTTCTGTGATGCTCCCTGCTTGAGACACCTCTCTACACCTCTTCTACCAGGAAAATCTGCCCTGCTGTCAGACACAAACTTCTTCCTCCCTTTAAACCAGATAAACAAGTCAGTGAGGGTGCTGGGTACCCCATATCCATGCGTGATCTCAAATAGCAGTCAATAAAAATAGGTGGCCAGCTGTGGTGGCACACGCTTGTAATTCCGGTAGTTGGGAGGCTGAGACAGGAGGATCGTAGGTTTGAGGACAACCTCAGCAACTTCACAAGACCCTGTTTCCAAATAAAAAATAAAATAGGGCTGGAGATACAGCCCAGAGGTAAGAGGCCCTGGGTTACACACACACACACACACACACACACACACACACACACACACACACACACAAATTTAAATTAAATTAAAAAATGGGTGTATTTTGCTGGGTGTGGTGGCACATGCCTATAATCCCAGTACGTGGGAGGCTGAGACAGGAGGATCCTAGGTTCTAGGACAGCTTCAGCAATGTAGTAAGACTCTCAGCAGGTAGCAAGACCCTGGTTCAAAACCAAAAAATAAAATGGACTGGGGCTGTAGCTCAGAGGTAGAATGCCCCTGGATTCAATCCTCAGTGCTAGATAAACAAATAAATAAAATAGGGCTGGGGGTGTATCTCTGTGGTAGAGTGCTCCTGGGCTCAATAAAAATGGGTATATTTTAACTCTTAATACTAAAAGAATTAAAGGGGGCAGGGCAGTGGTACAGGCTTGTAATCCCAGCTACTTGGGAGGCTGAGGCAGGAGGTTTCCAAGTTTAAGGCCAGCCTGAGCAACTTAACAAAACCCTGTCTCAAAATAAAAAAATAAAAGGGTTGGGGATGTAGCTTAGTGGTAGAATGACCCTGGGTTCAGTCCTTAGTACCAGAAAAAATTTAAAAAAATACAAACAGAACTGAAACCCAGGACAGCAAAGTCAAGAATCCAGATCAAGCTGGAAGTGCCGGCACACGCCTGTGGTCCCAGCTACTTGGGAGGATGAGACAGGAGGTTCAGGAATTCCAGACCAGCCTGGGCGACATAGCAAGATTTCATCTCCACAAAAGAAGAATCCGAAAAGAAAGAGGGGGATGAAAAGAAGGGGAGGGGGAGATGGGGGGAGGAAGAGGAGAAGAATCCAGATCTAGGTAGAGCTCAGTGGTGGAACACTTGCCCAGCATGTGCTCTTCCTGCCCCCCACTCCCCTAGTTTGATCCTCAGCACCAAAAAAAAAAAAAAAAACCCAAAAACCTGGGTATAGTGGTGCATACCTATAATCCCAGTGCTTGGGAGGCTGAGAGAGGAGGATTGCAGGTTTGAGGCCAGCTTCAGCAATTTAGTGAGACTCTCAGCAACTTAGTGAGACCCTGTTTCAAAATAAAAAATAGAATATGTGCTGGGGGTGTAACTCAGAGGTAGAATGCCCCTGGGTTCCATCCTAGTACCACACACACACACACACACACACACACACACACACACACACACATTAAATAAATAAATAAATAAATATCCAGATCAATTGCTAACATTGAAAAACAAAGTTTAGAACTGGTTGGAAATAACAGACATCCAGGCGTGGGAACCCGGAGGCGGATTCCACAGGCTGGGTGGTGATAGCTTCTACCCTCTCTTTGCAAAGCTGTCCCTGACCCCTGCTCCACCTCCTGTTGGCAGTCTTAGTCTGTCACCAACTCACATGGTAATCAGGTTGTTTCTCTGTTCTGTGCTCCCCAAGTCCCCGGTCTTCTTTCTCTTCACACCCCAGTGTCCAGCCCAGCGCCCAGTGCAGAGTAGACACGTGGGATTGCTCATTGAACTGGTCTCCATGAAGGGCTTTTGAACAGTTGAAAGAACACTCACAGTCCCTTCCCGGGAAGGCCTCCTGTCACTGTCAGCAACTGTGGCTGCAAGGAGGGAAATGCAGAGTAGGGGCCACGTAAGGCTGAAGAGGTCACTGCAGAGGCTGTACCCCCTCCTCCAGGCCCACGAAGAAAGAAACATAACTTCTCATCTTTTTTATTCCCTTGCAGTGATGGGGATCGAACCCGAGCCTCACATGTGCTAGGCAAGCACTCCACCACTCAGCTACATCCCCAGTGCCTTTGTGTTTTTACTTTGAGGCAGGGTCTTGCTAAACTACCCAGGCTGGCCTCAAACTTGCTATCCTCCTGCTTCATCCTCCTGAGTAGCTGGGATTACAGGCAAGTACCACTGTGCCTAGCAAATTCTTTCTATTCCACCCCCTCCCTCTATAACCCCACTATTGTAATCATTACTCTTCCCACAGGCAGATAAAAATTATGCTAATTGTCCAGGTGCAGTGGCACACCTGTGTAATCCCAGCTACTTGGGAGGCTGAAGCAGGAGGATCACAAATTCAAGGCTGGCCTGGACAACTTAGCAAGACCCTGTCTCAAAATAAAAAATTAAAAGGGCTAGGGCTGTAGCTCACTGGTAGAGTGCCCCTGAGTGTGATAACCAGTACCAAAAAAGAAAAAAAATTAGCTGGGTGTTGTGGTGCATGCCTGTAATCCTAGTACTTGGGAGGCTGAGACAGGAGAATCACAGGTTTGGAGGCCAGCGTCAGCAACTTAGTGAGATCCTCAGTAACTTAGCAAGACCCTGTTTCAAAATAATAAATTAAAAAGGGCTGGGGATGTAGCTCAGTAGTAGAATGCCTCTGGGTTCAGTCTCCAAAACTGAAAAACACTAATTGGACTGGACGTAGCTCAGTGGTAAAATACTTGCCTAACATGCCTAATGCCCTGGGTTCTATCCCCAGGACCACAAAACAAACAAAAACCTAATCATTGAGCACTCCTAACTGGAAATGTTCCAAAAATCCAAAGTCCCCCCCCCCCCCAGTACTAGGGCTCGAACCCAGGACCTCACACATGGTAGGTAAGCACTCTATCACTCAGCAAATCCAAAGCTTTTTGAGCACTGACATAATGCCACTTGTGGAAAATTCCACACTTGACCTCATGTGACAGGTTGCCACAGGTGCCCTAAAAATGCTGTATAAAATTACCTTCAAGCCGGGTGTGGTGGTGCATGCTTATAATCCCAGTACTTGGGAAGCCGAGACTGGAGAATCCGGGTTCGCGGCCAGCCTCAGTTACTTAGTGAGGCCCCCCCACAACTTAGTGAGACCCTGTTTCAAAATAAAGTATAAAAAATAGGGCTGGGGGTGTAGTTCGGAGGTAGAATGCCCCTGGGTTCAATCCCTGGTACCGCAAAATTACCTTCAACTGGGCATGGTGGTGAAAGCTTGTAAACCCAGTACTTGGGAGGCTGAGACAGGAGGATCGCAGGTTCGCAGCCAGCCTCAGCTACTTAGTGAGGCCCTCCACAACTTAGTGAGACCCTGTTTCAAAATAAAGAATAAAAAATAGGGCTGGGGATGTAGCTCGGAAGTAGAACACCCCTGGGTTCAATCCCCAGTACCACACACACAAAAAAAATTACCTTCAGCCGGGCGTGGTGGTGCACGCTTATAATCCCAATACCTGGGAGGCTAAGACAGAAGGATCGTAGGTTCACGGCCAGCCTCAGAAACTTAATGGGACCCTCCACAATTTAGCAAGACCCTGTTTCAAAAGTAAAGAATAAAAGACTGGGGCCGGGCGTGGTGGCGCATGCTTGTAATCCCAGTACTTGGGAGGCTGAGACCGGAGGATCTGGGTTCGAGGCCAGCCTCAGCTACTTAGTGAGGCCCTCTGCAACTTCGTGAGACCCGGTTTCAAAATAAAGGATAAAAAATAGGGCCAGGGGTGTAGCTCCGAGGTAAAACGCCCATGGGTTCAATCCCTGGTACCGCAAAAAAAAAAAAAAAAAAAAGGCTGGGCATGGTGGTGCACACCTGTAATCCTAATACTTGGGATCCTAGTACAGGAGGATCACAGGTTCGAGGACAGCCTGTGTCTCAGCAAGTAGTGAGACTGTCA
>PVJS01012640.1:0-43491 GCA_004027185.1 Glis glis | reverse complement strand
TATGTATTTTTTTTTTTACTCTCTATTTCATTGATTTCTGCTCTGATTCTAATAATTTCTGGCTTTGGGGTTAGACTGTTCCTGTTTTCCAAGGGCTTTGAGGTGTGTCATGAGGTTATTTATTTGGTGATTTTCTGTTCTTCCTATGTGGGCACTCAGTGCTATGAATTTTCCTCTTAATACTGCCTTCAGGGTGTCCAAGAGATTTTGATATGTTGTGTCTCTGTTTTCATTTGTTTCTAGGAATTTCTTAATTTCTCCCCTTATTGCTTCTCTGACCCATTCCTCATTCAGCAGTGTGGTGTTCAGTCTCCATGTATTTATGAGATTTCTCTGGGTCTTCCTATAGTTGATTTCTAGTTTCATTCCATTATGGTCTGAAAAGATGCAGGGGATTATGTCACATTTTTTGAACTTGCTAGTACTGACTTTGTGGCCTAGGATAATGGTCTATTTTAGAGAAGGTTCCATGAGCAGCTGAAAAAATGTGAATTCGGCTGTAGTTGGGTGGAATATTCTGTATGTGTCTACTAGGTCCATTTGATTTATGGTGTTCCTTAGGTCTGAGGCATCTTTAGTGATCTTTGTCTTGAAGACTGATCTAGTGGTGTGAGAGGGGTGTTGAAGTCTCCCAATATTATTGTATTGGGATCTATGTGTGATTTAATGTCACGAAGAGTTTCTTTTATGAAAATAGTTGGACCTATGTTTGGGGAATAAATGTTGACTATTGTTATATCCTCTTGCTGTATTGTTCCTTTTACCAGTAAAAAATGACCTTTGTCTCTTCTGATAAGTTTAGGTTTGAAGTCTAATTTGTCTGATATCATAATTGCTACTCCTGCTTGTTTTCGAGTTCCGTTAGTGTGGATTACCTTGCTCCATCCCTTCACCTTTAGTTTGTGCGTATCTTTACTTGTAAGGTGTGTTTCTTGCAGGCAGCATATAGATGGATTGTGATTTTAAATCCATTTTGCCACCTTATGTCTTTTGATGGGGGAATTGAGGCCATTTATATTCAGCGTGATTATTGAGAGATAGGTTTTAATTCCTAACATTTTGAGTTTTAATTTCTGTTTGAGGTAGTGTTTATTCTTTACCTAGTTGTTTGTTTGATGGAAATCTCTGTTTCTCTGGTTCTGGCATTTCCTTATTATTTCTTCCTTGTGATTAATCTCTTTGAGTATTTTCTCTACTGCTGGTTTGGAAGACATAACATCTTTCAGCTTCTGTTTGTCATGGAAGGTTTTTATTTCTCCATCAAATTTGATAGATATCTTTTCTGGGTAGATAAATCTTGGTTGGAAGTTGTTTTCTTCCAGAGTGTGGATTATGTCACTCTAGGCCTTCCTGGCTTTCATGACTTGGTTTGGAAGGTCAGGAGTGATTCTTATTGGTTTGCCTCTGAGTGTTACTTGGTCTTTTACTCTCGCTACCTTTAAGATTCTCTCCTTTGCCTTTACATTAGTCAATTTGATTATTATGTGGCATGGTGAACCTCTTCTCTGATCCTGTCTATTAGGGGTCCTATATGTTTCCTGTACCTGTGTGTCGACCTCTCTGTCTATGTTTGGAAAATTTTCTAATATTACTTCTCTGAATGGATTATTGATTCCTTTGGTTTTACCTTCTATTCCCTCTTCTATGCCTATTATTCTTAGGGTTGCTCTTGTAAGACTGGCTGAGATCTCTTCAATGTCCAATTCATGCTGTCGAATTGTTTTTTCTAATTTATATACTATGTATTAATTTTTGGAGAGGTCATCTTCTAAGAGTGAGATTCTGTTTTCCATGTGGTCTAGTCTATTGTTGGTGGTCTATATTGATGCCTTCATTTCAATTATTGCATCCTTCACTTCCTTCAGAGCTTCTTTTTGATTCCTGGTCAGGGTGTCAGATTCTTTGTTTATTTGATCCTTCATTGCTTTCAGGCTTTCTCTGAATTCTTTTCAGTAATCCTGTATCATTTCTACTATTAAGGTACTGAATCGTCCTGGCAATCTTTTACATCTGTGTGGGCGGGTTCTGTTGTTGTGGGATTGTGGGGGCTCATTGTTTCTTTGCTATTCTTCCTTTTCATGATTTCAGGTTTCTTATGTTTATACCTTTGTTGCTTTTGGTAGCTCTCTCTCTCTCACTCTGTAGGCTTCCTATGTCTAATCTCTCTCCCTTTATAGTCTCTTATTCTGGAGGTAGGTAGTTGCTACTAGGTGAGCCTTAAAGGTGAATGGCCTCTACTGAATGGTTATTCTCACTTTCTCGGTATAGTGTCCATTTGCAGGCCCAATTCTTGGTCTCCTAGCGTGATTGGGATCCTTGCCTGGTGCCTTTCACTACCTGTGCAGGTGACCAGTGCCGCTTTTGCCCCTCTCACTGCAAGTGTGGGTCTCCGCCGTCTCCAGTTGGGCTGTCCCTATGTCTCTCTCTGTCTACACCTATGGCAGGTGTCACCAACAAGGGGCTCTGGGCTTGTGTCTCTCTTTGCCTACACAAGCGGTGGATGTCACTTTGACCCGATTCTGTGCAAACACAGAACTCCATGTTTTCCACAGAGAGGGCTGGTTTGGTCCAATTATTCCCCAAGTACCAGAGCTATATGTCCTATGGTGATCCCCGGGGACTCTATAAGGGCGCTGCGACCTGCGGGCTGCACATCTGTCCTACCCAAATGTCGTCAGGGACTGTCTGCTTATCCAAGTGTCTACGGTGTCCCACAGCAGACCCCACTCCCACCTCCGCCGGGGCAATCCGCACAGTCTCAGACCCTGAGAGCCCCTGTGGCCATGCTGGGTGGTCTCCCCCTGGGGCGGCTCGTTGACTTACAGTCTCATTGAGCGCTGCTATTAATCTCTTGGCAGGGGGGCTCAGATACTGCCGCAGGTTCTGGTGAGGCCTCCGGGCACTGGGAACTCTGCTGAGCGTGGATTGACCTGCTGCTCGCTTTTGTCACTGATGCTCTGCAGTGCTGGTTTTAGAAAAGGTCCCTGGTTTCTTTGTTGGTGGCCTGCAGAAGCTGCAATGCCGGTAGCTGCCAGCACGGTCTGACCAAGATGGTGCTGCTGCTGCTTCTGTGACAAAGCAGTTCGGGTCTGTGTCGCGCGTGGAGCGAGTCGCTGCTCACCTTCACTGCTGCTATTATGCAGTCGTTGGATTCACAATAGGTCGCTGGCATCTCCGTCGGTCTTTTGTAGAAGCCACAATGTTGGTAGCCACTGGTAAGGTCCTGCTAAGATGGCGCCACTGTTTGGTGTCTTGAGTGTGGAGCGAGCCGCTGCTTGCTTTTGTCTCTGCTGATCTGCAATGGCTGAACTTACAACAGGTCTCTGGCTTCTATGCTGGCAGCGTGTGGAAGCCGCAATGCCGGTAGCAGCCGGTGCAGCCCAGCCAAGATGGCACCACCGCTTTTCCTTAGGTAAGGTGCTGGGAGCTTTTTACTTTCCTCTGTTTTGTCTTCTGGCTTTGATTCCATCATGTTTCAAATTTTTTGTTGTTTAGTTCAAGTTTTTGTTGCTTTTCTTCTGTCGAGAAGTTGCTTTCACGGCAATTGAGACCCAAGTCTCAGAGAGATTGTAAAGTGGTATCTCCCTTAGTCGCCATTTTGGACTGGCTGTTATAGTTCTTTCTATCTGACCAAGTGATCCTCCACAGCAGGATGCAAGAACATGTCAGCACAATCCTGAATTCAACGGCTCTTTGTTCTAAAAGGCAGAATGAAATGTGTGGGCCCTAAGTGGACTCCAGTGCAGATGCCCACATTCCTGTGATAGCAACTCAGGCCACCCTGTAGGAAAGCAACACGGAGATTTTCTCTCAAGGTTAAATACTTCAGATGTAAGAGAGGCAGATGCTTCTGATTTCACCTATGGGACTCTGAGCCTCAGGACTGCTGAACAAGAGCAGTTGAAACCTGGGCCTACAAAGAACCAGAATGGCCTCAGGCCATGGCATGGTCCCAGACCAGGAGTGGCAGCCTCAGCCCAGAGCTTGCTACAAATGCCAGATTTCAGGTCCCACTCTGGACTTCTGAATGAGAAACTGCAGAGGTGAGGTCCAGGAATCAGTCTTACCAAGCCTGCCAGGGAATTTCATCCTCTCTTGGATTTGAGACCCACTAGTTTAGAACATAGGACAATAGCAGCAGGATAGAATTAGCTTTGAGGGACTTGAAGAAGGATTGCAAATTAGTGAAACCACATGGGAGATACCTCAGAAAACTGAGAATGGATCCACCAAATGATCCAGCTATACCACTCCTGAATATCTTTCCAAATGGGATTGAAATCAGAGTATTATAGTGATACATGCGTACCCATGTTTATAGCAACACAATTCACAATAATCAAATTATGGAACCAACCTGGGTGTCCATAAACAGATGAATAGATTACAAAATTATGAGATATACGCCCAATGGAATTCTACCCAGCAATAGAGAAGAACGAAATTATGTCATTTGCAGGAAAATGGATGGACCTGGAGAACATTATGTTAAGTGAGATTAGCCAGGCACAGAAAGTGGATGGTCATATGTTTTCTCTCATACGTGGAAGCTAGGGAGTAATTGGGTTACAAAAGGGACTTTAGATAATGGAGGAGAAACCCCAGTGGAGTGAGGAAGGTGGTTCAGGGGAGGGTGGGGGGAGAGTTAACAAAGGAAATACTTCCAATGACATTATGTACATATGTGAGAATACCAATGCCAATCTCAATATCATGTATGGGGCAAGGGAGGGAGTAGGGAGGGAGCCGGTGGGAAAGCTCACCAAGTACTGTGTGCATATATATCCCTAGCACTCTGAGCTACATTATGATGTGAGACTACAATGCACCAATAAAAGTATATAAAAATAAAATAAACACCCTTCAATGGTTCACAATTCTCTCTGTTTCCCTCAACTTTCTAGTACAACTTTCTCACTTCTTTTCTCAGTCTTTTACTTCCTTAATAAGATGATTCTATTACTATGTTTTAGTAATATGTTTCTCATCATTGGGTAGCATAAATGACTCTTTATGAACGCCAAGACTTGAGAGTATTAGGACAACCCAATATGGAATTAGAAATGTGACCAGATGGAATTGCTACTGATCTTTCAGAAAACACTTTTACTTGGGCATGTCTTTATGAAATCCTTGTTTAAAAAAGAAAAAATGAGCCAAGCATGGTGGTGCACACCTGTAATCCCAGTACTTTGGAGGCTGAGACAGGAGGATCACAGGTTCAAGGCCAGCTTCAGCAACTTAGTGAGATCCTTAGTAACTTAACGAGACCCTGTTTCAAAATTAAAAAATAAATAAAAAGAGCTGTGGGTGTAGCTCAGAGGTAGAATGCCCCTGGGTTCAACCCCAAGTGCCAACAACAACAACAACAAACAAAAATATTGTGTGAGAGAAAAATAAATAGTAGTTATGAGGGGGGAAATGCTCTATTCCAACCTTATCTCTTGTGCAATATGACAGTGAAGTTAACTTCTCTTGTTTCCTCTTTATTTATACATTTTTATTTAAACCATAGCCAATAATTAAACTTCTCTTTGCCACATTTTAGCTGTTTGCAAACCAGATATAATAATCATTCCTTCCTTGCTTCTCCAAGGACAGATCTTCTGGGCTTACTTTTAATTCTTGCCAAGTTCTTTAGGATCTATGGGTGAGGGAGTTATAAAAATGATCATTAAGAGTAGGGATTATAATGTCCTAGAAGCCAATAATGGCAATTGCTACTAAAGACTAGACAGCTACTAGACTTCTGATAGGGAGTCTGTAGTAACTCACGAATCTAAATCTAAATATGTGTTAGACGTGTTAAAATCCAGAGAGAAATTGAAAATTAGCTTAAGTTGGAGCTGTCTTCCAGGCTCTCTGGCTGCCAAATTCCAGTCCCTTTGAGATTTGTTTGTGAATTTCACTGCCAGTTTTGTGCAATATCTGCACCAGCCTGAAAATTCAGCATGCCTTTAGGTTTGTCCAGAGTCCCATTTGGTTCACCGGCTCAACTTTAAAGTCTCCAGCTGGAATCTCTGAAAATCAGACTCCAAATGTTAATTAGGACTAGGTTTTTACTTTGAAAGCTAAAACCATTGTTTATTTTTTCCTGCTTTTTTAAAAAAGTAAAACATTAAAAGCACAACTATGCAAATTGTAAAACCTCATTTAGATTAACAACATCCATGAGAGAGTTCATGCTTGTCTGAAACTCTCCTGCAGCCACTGTGAGGTCCTGGTGGGCATTCTGTTAGGCTGTGTTTTGCTTCTTTTGTCCTCTGGGCCCCCTGGGTGGGCCACTTTCTCACTGTGTTCATTCTCTTTGCCACATTGGTGAGCCCTTTTACTCTTGCCACTCCATCCCTTTCCTTCCTTCCTTCCTTCCTTCCTTCCTTCCTTCCTTCTTTCTTTCTTTATTTTTTTTTTGTGTGTGTGTGGTACTAAGAATTGAACCCAGGGGCATTCTACCTCTGAGCTACATCCCCAGACCAATTTTATTTCTTATTTGGAAACAGGGTCTCACTAGGTTGCTGAGAGCCTCACTAAATTGCTGAGGTTGTCCTTGAACCTGTGATTCTCCAGTCTCAGCCTCCCCAGTACTAGGATTACAAGTGTGCACTACCGTGCCTGGCTACTCCATCCCTTCTCTGATGTACTCTGTGCTTTTCCTCTTTTTTTTTTTTGTTCTTTCTCTTTTCTACTGCCCTCCCATTTCTAGCCTAGGCTTGCAGATAATTTAAATACTACTCGCCTGCAAAGTGGGCATCACAGAAATGCTACTTTTTTTTCCTTCAACCTGCCTGGCCTTCCAGCCGCTTCCCAGTGATTATGTTGAGGTTGTAAGAGTTAGTTAGCAGTATGCAAAGTTTTATCTACAAATAACTCTATCCCCTCTGCTTTTCATAGGGACCATGCTCCACAGTTTCTTCTGTGTTTCTAAAATGTGTTCAAGATGCATTTAATCATGACAAAATATAGTCACTGAGGCTTTTCATGAATCCTATAGGGCATTGATTATTTTACCACTTGCCATCACAGTAATTGTCATAACTCCTTCCTTTACTAAATAATTATGAGCATGAGGGACCCAGGTCTGAAAGCTCATGGGATGTTTAGAGAACCACTAGTGTGGGGCACATGGTGTCCATAGTCAAAGCTGGAGAGACAGGGACAAGAGTAAGAAGAGTCTTGAATGCTATCCTGTGTGGGATATGAACTTTACTCTGAAGGCATTGAGGAATCCCACACATTGATTTTCCACCAGGAAATGATAATATCAGAGGTGATACCTTGTTGGAGATGAAGGCCATAGAGAAATGGCAAGTGATACCCAGAATGGCTGGGAGACAATGAACATATTTCAAGGGATAGATGGTGAGAGCCAGTCTTGGGACCAGTAGTACAAATAGAAAAAACATAAATAGAAGTACAGATAGAAAGAAGTACTCTAACTCCCGGGTTCATTGGTGGTTAATGCCATTAATCTCTGAAAAGACAAGGAAGCAGGCTTATAGCAGAAAATAACAAGTCCAACTGACTTTAGGTTGAGTGACTTCAGTAGAACTGGAAATCAAAATCTGAATTTCAAGAACACAGTCTCCATTGGTGACTTATACTGAGCAATGAGGAGAGTATGGATGGTATGAAGGCAGATGAGTAGATGAGATCATTCAGGGAATAGGAGTGAGGAGGGAAAGGCCAGGACAGCAGGAGGCAATATCAGGCAATAACATAGGAAGTGAAGCTGGTCAAGGAGACAGAGAAAGATAATTAGTGAGGAAGAAGAAAAGAAAAGGGAGTAGTCTTAGGAAAATCATGAAAGAAGAGAGGTTTTGGAGAACAGAGGTGGGAAGAGTGTTATATATGACACAGTAGACAAACGAGGTGAGTATTGAGGAGAAACAATTAGGATTATGATTTGTGCACTCACTGAAAGCCCCGACACAGTGATAACAACACAGTGGGGAAGAGGTGATAAAATGACAAATAAGAAAGAAGATGTAGCAAGCAAAAATATTGTTTCCAAAAGTTGGCCAGCACAAGAAGTGGTAACTTGAGTGGAAGATAAAGTCTATGAAAGACGTTTGATACGGAGAGATCAAAACATATTTATTGGTTGTGGGTGATAATCTGGTTGAGTGTGTGTAGACCCAAGATGAAGAGGGGCAGAAGGGATTACAAATACCATTGCTCCTGATTCAAGTGGGAAGGAAGTAACAATGACTACAGACAAAACTTGTAGGGTAGCAGATGGGATTCAAGAATTTAAGGTTATTTCACATGCAGTGATTTTTTCTATTTCCCTATGTAGAATTTACCAAGTCTGCTGACAGAAAGTTCTTTCTGGTTTCTCAAGACAAAATCCTTGAGGCCATCCAAATTCCTCTTTTCCTTACCCTCCACATCCAGTTCACTGGATGATCCTATTGGCTCGACTCTTTCTCTCTTTCTTTTGTCTTTTCTTTCTTTCTTTCTTTCTTTCTTTCTTTCTTTCTTTCTTTCTTTCTTTCTCTCTTTCTCTCTCTCTCTCTCTCTCTCTCTCTCTCTCTCTCTCTTTCTTCTTTTGTGGTACTGGGGATTAAACCCAGGGGTATTCTATCTCTGAGCTACACCCTCAGCCCTATTTTTATTTTATTTTGAAACAGGTCTCGCTAGGTTGATGAGAGTTTCACTATTTGCTGAGGCTGTCCTTGAACATGTGATCCCCCAGTCTCAGAATCCCAAGTACTGGGATTACAGGTATGTGCCACCAAGCCCAGTTCTACCTTTCAAATATATCCACAAGCCAGCCACCTTTCACCATTTCTATTGCTGTTTTGGTGTGAGTCATACTCACCAGCTACCTGGATATTGCAACAGTTCCCTGGCTAGTCTCCCTACTACCCCTGCCCCCTCAACAGGCTCTTTCAATACAGGAGCCAGAGTATCTGTTAAACATAAGTTAAATCATAACATATGATTTTTAAAAGCCCCCAACAATTCCCTGTTTTGCCAAGTGGTTTAGTCAGCATTCTCGCCCCAACACCTGACATGCAAAACTTAGAGGAGGAAGAATTTTATTTGCTTACAGTTTGGGAGATTTCAGTTCATGTTAGATTGGCTTCCGAGCAGGAGTCAGGGCTGCAGGTCCTCAGGGCGTCATGATGGGGAGCAGAGAGACAGGGTGAGAACTTGTGTCAGCTCATGGCAGCGTGGAGAGAGAGAAGAAAGCTGTGGCAGCCAGCTGGAAAAGCACCGTTCCTGGCCATGGCCCCAGGGACTCTTCCCCAGCAACTGAGTCCCACCTCCAACATGGCTGCCTTGTCTACCACATGGGTTCTGGGGATGTTTTAAATCTAAACTATGATACCAAGGCTAAAAGCCAACGTCTTTTCAATGACTTACATTACTCCTTCACACTCCCCCTTTCTGACCATTTGCTTTGAAGTTATAACTGTCCTCCATCCCTCATCCTCTGCCCATCTCCTGACACATAGCACTCCTGAGTCCATTACACTGTCACTATTTCTTAACTGAAGTATTACTATTTAATTTCCTATATGATTATTTGTTATGTTTAGCATATGCCCTCCCCACGGGGATATAAACTCCTCAGGGAAGGAATGCCTGTTTATTTTATTCGTTGTTGTACCTCAAGTCCTTAGTGTAGGGATATGGTACATGGCAGATGCTCCCACAAAGGATGGAATAAGAAGTTAAGGGCATCCACAGATTGAGCAGAGAGTCAGCAGCCGGGTAGGGATCTTAAGAAGCAGCCCAACTTTTGTGGGGAAAGAACTTTGCTAATATGTAAAGAGTAGACAGATTGCCAAGAGACCCTGAGTTTTATGGTTCCTTTAAGAGTCTTTGCTATGAAATAGTTTTTTATTTCATTTTTTTTTTGTTCTACTTAAGCCTAGAAGTTCCCTGTTGTAGGACTTTGTGGGTGGATGGAATTTGGACTCCCAGGGTCCCTTCAGTTCTTTGAAGGCATTTTTTTCACTGGACAAAGAAGACATAGTTGCATATACTGCTTTTCTTCTCCTTTGTTGGGTGACCTCAATCAAAGTCAGTTAACTCTTACAGGAAAAGAATATCTCTAGGTTGACTCATCAAGTTTCCTTTACTTTCAAATGGAACAATATTTTAAAAGCATTTACAGACAGTAAAATGCTATGCCCATGTATGGCATTACCATCCTTCCTGTGTGAGATGCCTTCTGAAGCAAGCCCAGGCTGAGTCATGGCCATGCTGCAGGTGGCACGTGCTGTGTCCTGCCCCCGGCAGTCCCCATGGAAGCAGTCAAGCTTCTGCTAGGAGAGGTGCACCGAAAGTTGCAGGAAGAACTGATGGGAGAAACATAGCTTCTGCTTATCTCCTTTCAACTCAGTCGGCTTCCTTCAGGCCTACAGCTGTGAGCTAGTTTTTGATTCTCTTCAGCTCTCTCTTTTCATGCATGGACACCCAAATTGAGTATCAAAAACTTGATTAAGGAAGTTAGTAACAGCTAGAATCTCAGACATCCCTGCAGTATCTCAACAGCAGCCCAGCAGCTGGCGATGCCCTTCCTTCAGAAACTTGGGAGGCTGAGACCAGAGGATCTGGGTTCGTGGACAGCCTCGGCTACTTAGTGAGGCCCTCCACAACTTAGCGAGACCCTGTTTCAATATAAAGAATAAAAAATAGGGCTCGGGGTGTAGCCCAGAGGTAGAATGCCCCTGGATTCAAACCCCAGTACCGCAAAAAAAAAAAAAAAGAAACGCCTCTTCATAGGCTGCCATACACAATTGGGGATGAACTGGCTCCACCACATTTTGCCTCTATTTCATTGAACAGAGTAAAGAGAAGAGAGAGAAATGAGTCTTTGAAAGTTTAACCAAACCAAACAAAAACCACGCACCTATTTTGGAAACACTGACTTGTTGCCTCAATATCCCTAGCCCAGTGACCCGAAGATAGTATTTTCCCAGTAGAAACTCTCTGTAGTGTCTTCAGTGTTTTACGTTGCTTTCATTCTTATTTAAGATCAGTCATGAAAACTTGGCAGGGGAAAGATCAGGAGGCCCTCGTGGCTTTCTTTGGGCTTGGTTTCCACAGCCCATTCTAGCCTGCAGTATACTTTGCAAGAGTGAATTGGCTGGAGACCTAACCCACAGGGAGAGGCCACCACTGAGGCAGCATTTCAGACTCAAGCCTGGGCATTTCGTTACATGCATGCACACACGTGTGTGTGTGTGCACACACATGCACACACGCACATACACAGTGGGCACACTGAGTATCCTCATCGAGAACAGATGTTGCTGCCCGCCCTGCCAGCCATGTGTCATGCACCGCATTTTCTTCTTTTCAACTCATAGCAATTGTGTTTTTCCTATTGTCTCCCCTCCCTCGGCTCCCACCCACACCCCTTTCCCACTCCCTACACCCACCGATGTACAAATTCTCTCTTGATTCATATTGGACCAGTCTCGTGTTTGTGTTGTTGTTATTGTTATTGCAAACATTAGAAAAGAGAAAAAGAAAGAAACCACAGCAACCCCCAAAGAAAACATGTTCTAACCCAGGAATGTACAATACTGCGTGCATGGCGCATCCTCCCACCTCTCCAAGTTTAGCTCCAGAAACCAGGTCTCTAAATTCCAACACATACAAAAACATTTTGTCCAGCTCTTTTTGTATCAGCTTCACACCATTTCTCAATCTCAAGGTTTTTTTGTTCCCCCTCCCATGACTAAGATTTTTCAGGCAAGTCATATTTTCCTTCCCAACTTACACCATGACAACAAAATTATGGTCACTCTTTCAGGGCCATTTATCCATTTCTTCATTAAAAATATTTTCTGAGTGTCCACTATGCATTGATATTACAAAAATAAAGAGTTCCCAACACAATGTATACAGTAGAGATAAAAACTCAAGTTGCTATACAAGATACAAAGATCTGAACCAAGCCATACAAGGTACAAAGAATAAATCAAACAGCTTACTCCAATCATGTGGTGAAGGGAAACCCACGTGAAGTGGGTTTGAAAGATAAATAGGAGCACATGGAAACTCAAAGATGTGAAAAGAAATGGCAGAGAGCAGTCATTGAGGTTTTCTACGACAATCCTGCATGATAAATAATTCATAAATATCAATGTCTTAGTAGTAAAATTTATTTCTTGCTCATGCACCTGCAGGATGGCTAAAGTGGCTCTTTAGGTTGTGGGCTGTTTAGGTGTATGCCATGCATCTCTCCCCTAGGGACCCAGGCACTAGGGTTTCAGGGTCAGCAGCTATGCAGGGTATGTTCTTCTTTTGCTCGATGGCTGGGCACAAAGGGGAGAGCTCAGGTATGCTAGTGCATTTACAACTTCTTGTCAAGGGTAGCATACGCCACATGCATTCACATTCCGTTTGTCATGGCAAACCATGTGGCTGGGTCCAAAGATAGTAGGAGGGGAATTATATTTGCTGATAGGGAAGTCATTGCAAGGCAGGGAAAGGGAGAGTAAAAAGAACCATGGCTCAATACCAGCCAACCCTCTAGGTACAAGCATCTGTTGTATTCAAATCCACTCCACCTTACCCCTTGCATTGCAAAAGTCTATCCAGTTGCAGCATCAGGTTTGAGATCTAGACTCTCAGGATTTAGATCAGGTTGCATTGTAGCTTTTCTTAATCTGGAGCCCCATGTAGTAAAATAACAGACTTTCTGCCATGTAGCAACTCATCCCCTGTACAAAGTGGAGCAGAAACTGAGACAACTGCAATAAACATTCCCATTCAAAGAGAATAATGAGAGGCATATAAAAGTCACTGATCCACAGCAATTCCAAAATCCTTTTGAGCAAAAGTTGCAGAAACCTCTCTTGTGAGAGGAGAGTGGACTTCTTGTGTAGTAACTGTTGATGGCTCCCTGGATGCAGCTTCTAGTTGGTGGTGCTTCAAGACCCTTGGCTCCACTGTCTTGGAAGTCCCTTCTTTCCCCGTCATCCTTTTTGGTCACATAAAGGGAGCATTGGGAAGCATTCCCTTTTGGGAAGCTGAGCAGCTTTCTCCATCTGCTCTCTCCTGGTAGAAGACAGTGAGCCCAGAGGACTTTTTCTGTTCTCTAACAGTACATCTCCTTTAATCCAAGCTAATGGTGACTTTGGCAACTCAATTCTTACGAGCTTTGTGGTTTTGTATATATTTAATCTCAGTTAAATCCATATGCCAAGATCTGTACTCACAAGCCTTTTCAAGACATGCTTCTCTCTAGATTTAATTATACCTTTTATGATTTTATGAGGCTTCTCTTGGATGAAGATCTTAGTCTCTTCGGGGAGTCACATTGTGTACTACAAGGATCTCCTAGTGCCACCATAACCAGTTAAAGGTACTAACAAACAAATGGTGCAGTGGTCTACCCTTGATTTTTCTTTTTCTTTTTTTTTGCCCAAGGTTGTCTTAGCTTCACTCTAAGAAGGCCTTTCTAACACAAGCCATTACAGTTGGCTCTCTGTATCCAAGAGTGGCACATCCATGGGTCCAATTAACCATCTCTTAAAAATATTTGAGAAAAAAATTTCATCTGTATTGAACATGTACAGATTTTTATCTTGTCATGGTTACTTAAACAATACAATATAATAATTATTTACACAGCATTTATATGGTATTAGTTATTACAAATAAAGTGTACAGGAGGATGTGCACAGATTATATGCAAATACTATACCACTTATATAAGGTACTTTAGCATCCACAAGGCTTGGTATATATGGGAGTCAAAGAGCCAGTCCTTCATGGATACTAAGGGAAAACTGTATTAAATTTTATCTTTTGATGGTCAGAGCTGAGAAACAGCTTTCTTTTCCAGTACTGAAGTTATATAATTTCTAATACTTGTTATTCCCTGTCAATTCTTTTGGCAAAGCAGCAACATTTTTTGGAGCACAACTCTTCTTCCAGTACCTTATCAAATGAAGGCATAATCACCAGCTAACCCTAGTAATAGTCCTCTTCAAAGTCTCTCTCTTTTTTTTTTAAAGCCAAAAGGGTACTAATACATTTCCTGACCTGCAAATTCTAACAGTTAGCAATGTAATTTCCTTCACAAAATCCTCAGGAAATATTTTATCAGATATTTTGCTACCACATAATTGAGAGAAATCATTTTTCCAGCCTCCTAAAACAGTTCCTTTGCTTCTTGCTGCCCCATTGATATCCAAGCCACGTGTCTTAGTTTTTTTGTTATGGTAGCATTCACCTCTGGTACTAATCTCTCTATTAACCAACTGTGGCTGCAGTAATGTCACATAACAAACAACCCCAAAATATCAGTGGCATATAAAATAAAATATTATTGGTATGCGCAGCAAAACTGATCTTAAAGAAGTGTGGGATAATTCAAGGCTGAAGAGGTGAGTGAGGGGTAGAACACTGAGGTTCTTGTATGCCAAGCTAAAGAGTTTGGACTTTATCCTATAGCCTGTTATTTATCCAATGAAAGCTTATGAAAAGGAGAATATGGATTTATCAAAATAGGCTATAGTCACAAATTAAGTATGAATCCTCAATGATTTAGAGTGACAGAGGTATTATATCTCACTCACATAGAGTCTGGAGTAATTCTCTAGAGCAACTCTCCATCTTTTCCATGTGACTCCTCTGTCGTCTCCAAGCAGTCTCCATGGTTGCCTTCTAAAGAGGCAAAGAAGAAGCTGGGAATGGTGGTGCATGGCTGTAATCCCAGTACTTGGAAGACTGAGACAAGAAGATCCCAGGTTCAAGGCCAGCCTCAGCAACTTAGCAAAATTCTCAGCAACCTGGGGAGACCCTGTTTCAAAATAAAAATAAAAAGATCTGGGGGTGTAGCTTAGAGGTAGAACGCTGGAGGTAGAATGCCTCTGGGTTCAATCCCCAGCACCAAAAATAAAAGGCAGAGAAGAAATACAGAGAGGCCAGTGACTTTTAGTCCCTTGGACCAAAAGTAATGTGTCATTTCTATTTGCCTTCTCATTAACCAGAACACGTTCACATGGCCTCAAGCCCACACTAAATGAGGCAGGGAACATACAGATATCTGGTGAGCACTGAGCGCGTCTATAAAGGAGCAGAGGTGATAGGACGTGTAATTAGGGAAAAATCATGGTGGCAAATTTGGACCATGGAAGTCAGACCTTATCATTGCTTTCCTGAGCTGTTGGAACAATGGAACAGCCACCTCAGCAAACTGAGGAGTGGAAAGAGAAGGGAGAAAAGAGGCTGAATGCAAAATGATTTCCATGGTAGAGTGGCAAACATTTGATTATTGGTGTGCGGATGACAAAATTGACAATAAAGTAAACTGGACTGGAAGGGCAGGGGCCGTGGATTACAGCACAATGGGCTCACTTGTCGCACTAATGTCTTGGTCTGTTCTGAAAAAAACTCAGTCAACGGTTTATCAACATGCACCTCTAGAATATCTGTTGTGGGGAAGAAAAAGGCCTGGTATACATTTCAAAGGGTGTGGTATTTGTTCCTGTTTTGTTGATGTACCTATTTTTTTTTTGGAAGTCCTAGGGATTGAGCCCAGGGACATTATATTGCCATGCTACACCCCCAGACCTTTTTAAATGTTTTTTTTTTTATTTTGAAACAGGGTCTCCCTAGGTTGCTGAGTCTTGCTAAGTTGCTGAGGCTAATCTTGAACCTGCAGTCCTCCTGTCTCAGCCTCCCGAGTGATGTACCTATCTTGAACATTCAGTTAGAGGTCAGGAGCCATGCTTAATCTTCTGTGTTTACACCTTTCCCCCATACGCACAATCTAATGTAATATCAAACATTCCATAAATAGTTAACAAATATTCACCTTTGGCTAAGTGATGCTCGCTCATTTTGTTCTCTTCTTTAGCTGGTTTTGTCATATTTTCTCTGGTACATGAAATATAGAATGTTGGGGCTCAGAACTAGAATTAGTACTTAATTTTATTTAATTAATTTTTATTCATTTATTTATTTATTCACTTATTAATTTATTTATTTTGTGGTACTGGGAATTGAACCCAGGAGTATTTTACCTCTGAACTATATCCCCTGCCCTATTTTTATTTTATTTTTAAACAGGGTCTCACTAAGTTGCTGAGGGGCTCACTAAGTTGCCACTGCTGGCCAGGAACCTGCAATCCTCCTGTCTCGGCCTCCCAAGTACTAGGATTACAGGCCTGTACCACCATGCCCCCCTGCTTAATTTATTTTTTAATTAGAGAAAGCAAGTAGGAAACTGCATATGCACTCTGCAAATGCGAAAGACCCCAAGCAAACAGAGATGAAGCCTTCCCCATGACGTCCTCTCCCATGCTGGTTTGGAAGTTTAAAACGCTTACATTCAGTTTTCACCTGTGCCGTTCATTCCCCAGGTGACCTTGGGATATGACCCTTTGTCTCATTCTCCCCATCAGTGGAACATGGATAATCATATTAATCTGCCTCACCAGGCAATGTGAGGACTAATTACAAGTGCGATTAGATTCAGCTGACTTCTTTCTAATGTGAGAAATATGAAACGTGGTGGAGCATGTCTGAAGTGTTCTGAGGTTTCTGGGAATGGTCTCTGGCTTTGGAGCCATGTGTGATGGCACTGTAGCCGGCCCATGTTGGTCCTGTCTTCCTTGTCCTGTCTTCATGCCCCGTGTACCCAGCCTGAGGGTCAGACCTGTCCAGAACAGCCTAGGATCTGAATAGCAGAAGCCAAGAGTCTTTCACTTCAGAGACCTGCTTCCTGCCTTTCTTACTCTTATCTCTTTTTCACCATCCCTCTTTCAGACAGGATCTCCAATAATTCGAGGTATTGATGAATCAGTCAAGTAGCTAAATTGATAAATTCACTAAATAACTCATGAACTCATGTCTTTGCTCATACTCACTTCACCTGGGCAGAAAATGCCCTGCTAAAGTTGGGGTTTACAGTTTTGTTTAATAGCTCTCTGCCTCCACCAGCTCATTTTGGGGCATACAAGGCATGGCCTTATTTCTCCCCCAATCCAAATACTTGTCATCTCAATGTTGCTCACAATGTACCAAAATCTCACTTTTTTTTTTTTGGTAGTACTGGGGATTGAACCCAAGAGCATTCTATCTCAGGAGCTACAACCTCAGCCCTATTTTTATTTCTAGTTTTAAACAGGGTCTTACTAACTTGCAGAGGACCTCGCTAAGTTGCTGAGGCTGGCTGGGAACCTGTCATCTTCTTGTCTCAGCCTCCCAAGTACTGGAATTACAAGCATGCGCCACCACGCCTGGCTAAACTTCTCAAAATTAAAGTCATATTTGCCTTAATATGTTATCTTTTATTTAGTTGCAGATAAATATTATTCATTGACTCTTAGTATGTCAGCTGCTTTCCAGAGGAGTAGGAGAAGATGTAGATATGACAGTGGGGATGGATACATAGGGTAGAAATGTTGTGAGTAGGTGCCCATTCCAGAATGGAGGTGGGGGTGACGGATTAAAAGAGACCGGGTGACTGATGACAAACTTTGACTTGGCTTTCCTGCCATACATCAACTATCCACAGTACAACATATGAAGTTATGACTGAGTACTTCAGGTGGGTTTCTTAGGTATTTTGCCTGCCCTAAGGCCATGTTATATAGCATCATTCTGTCTAGTAATTGGGCAAGATAAATGGCAGGCTCCCATGGTATTACAGATCATAGTTAAGGAGAGGAAGAATGGCAAGGTTATCCAATAGCTCTTCACCAGCAGGGGACCACCGACACCCACAGTATACAGGCTCGTGGTGCTCAGGAAAAAAACACGTAGCTGCTAGTTACATGCTATACTTCATAACGTTATTGAGTGTTATGAAGTGCACGTGATAAGGAATGGTTATCATTATTACCATTCCTGTTTTACTGATGAGGAAACCAAGCGGCTGATAATGTGATTAACTTCCAAAGCGCCAGAGCTACCAAATGTGGGACCAATAAGTGAACCCAGGCATTCTGATCCTAGAGTCCATGTCGTTAAACTGGTAGGAAGATTAAAATCAGGGAAACCGAGGCAGGATACATAGAAAACTAAGAGCTCATGAATGCATGGTGCTGAGCACCTGTTAAGACACTTCTCAGGGCCTTACAAGCTTTAAGCCAGAGGAAGAAGATAAGTTTGTGCTGACAAATTCTGCCTAGGGAAAATCAGAGACTAGAGGACATGTTGTGAAACAGATGCAAGTGATCTGGGAATGAGTGGATACGATACACAGACAAGCATCCCGTAAATAAAGGGGACGTAAACAAGACACTTGCACAGAGAATAGGTTCCATATGGGTGAAAGCGAGACTGGAGGGACCAACCAATTAACAGAGAACAGAACAGCCAGGCTGACAACCCAGGATGGCGTGACAGGTTGAGGATGAGAACCACAATCATCAGCTGCACAAATTGAATTGTCCATAGACACAAGAACTGAAAACTAGACGGAGGCTAAAAGAAACAAGACTATTGGCAAGAGAGTCTTCTAGAATAAACATGACACCTCCCTCTTGCCATTCCTCTACTCAGCTGGGCCTGGATATCTCTGGAGATGATAAAATAGTTGTGTCTAAGTTGTAGAAAGCCTGGAAGAAATCAGGCAGGGCAGAGAATGTGCAGGGCCCTCTATGCTTGTGTCTATGTGGGAAAATAAAATGTGTATAATGTGTACAGCTTCTCACTATGAGGTAGGACAGGGGTTACTGCCTGATCATGATCTTTGACTCATGACATTGTCCTTAGATTGTGGGAAAGATTGTTTCTAGCTACTTTTTCAATGGACATCTTTTAAATTTGAATAGTCAAAATGACATAAACCTTGATCTTGACCCATCTTCTCCCCATGTATTGATAACCACCCAGTATTGGGTGACCATTCACCCAGTATTGACAATCTTCCTTCATCATGCCATTTCTGTCTGCCTTTTTCTGTCCCCTGTCCCCAATTCTGCTCTTCTCAATTCATGTTGCTAGAAATCAACTTCTACCTGCTCTGGGCCACTCTGGTTCCCTCCTGAACATTCCCTGTGTTGTCTCTGGATTCAACCTTTGAAACATAACTTTTGTCATGTTCTTCTTCTGCTAAAAAGACAAACAAACAAACAAAAACAACAACAACAAAAACACTTCAGTATTCCCTCCTGTCGTTAAGATGTGGAGCAAATTCCTCTGGATAGAAATTTTGACATAGTTCCCAACTTGAATTATTACTACTCGAAGCAGAAAACCACAGATATATCTTCCTTTTTTCCATCCCAAATCTTGGTTGACATGTGACCTTCCTGTAGGGATTATTCCCCACATCCCTGCCCAAATTCTATTCATCCTTCAAAGATTAGGTCTAATCCCACATGCTTCACAAGCCTTTCTAAAATGTGCCACCCTGTCCTTTTCTGCGGTCTTATCAGTGGTGCCGTAATTATGCTGGTGCCTGTGATGTCCTCTCTGTCGTCTCCAATGCTGTTCAGATTCTGCTCCATTCACTGCTCATGTCACAGAAGCCTGTTTGAGGCAAAGATGACGTTGTCATGCGTAGAATCTACTGTGGTGCCTTGTACATAGGAGTAGGAGACACACTAAATATGCATTGTTTACGTATCCCAGGATTCTAGCAAGTAGCTCCATGCTTGGCTCAGAGTAGATGTTTTGCCTTAAATATCTTATATGGTGTGTGTATATGTGTGTGAGTGTGTGTGTGTGTGTGTGTGTGTGTGTGTGTGTTACTGGGGATTGAACCCAGGGTCATTCTATCTCTGAGCTATACCCTCAGTCCTTTTCTATTTTTAAAAAACAGGGTCTTAGTAAAATGCTGTGGGTCTCACTACATTGCTGAGCCTACCCTCAAACCTGCAGTCCTATCTCAACCTCCCATGACTAGAGGCATGTGCCACCACGCCTGGATTATATGATATATTTCTCATGCATCTCTGAGACACAGACTTTCCCTCAGACGGATCCTCAATGGGATCAATGAGCAATTGGACCAGGCGTGCAGTACTGAGAAGTGGAGTGAAGAATACCATTAATAGATGATCATAGTGCCGGAGACAGCATAGCATGGCGGGATGGTTAGAACACTGGATGTCAGGCAGTGGGTCTACCTCTTGTCTTCAGACCTATTCCTTTACAGTTCCAGTCCTTAGTCTTTTCATCTATAAAAAGGGTGTGATAATGGTACCTACCTCATTGGGCTATTTTGAGGATTCAGTAAGATCCTGTATACAGGCCTTTCGGAGTACCACATATAAAATGAAAAGATAGTGTTTTGCTTTGGCGTGATGGTTTTTAGTTTGTAAAACCAGTTTTATCATTAGGTTTGCTCCTTATGCCTGAAAGTGTCAAAGAAATTGTGTGTGTACATAAAATACAAATATATGTTGTATTTTATACATCTATAATCATATATTACTAATTATTTTTGTGGTACTAGGGATTGGACCCAGGTACAATCGACCTCTGATCTACACCCCAGCCTTTTTTTATTTTGAAATAGGGTCTCACAAAGTTACTAAGGCTAGCCTTGAATTTCCAGTCCTCTCGTCTCAGCCTCCCAAATACTGGGACTACAGGCATATGCCACAGCGCCTGGATCATATATTACTAATTATTATTCACATAGACATCTTCCATATATGAAAGAAGAAACATCTATATGTACCATATATGTGTATGTGTATATATTCGTACGCTTACATATATATGCATATGAACACACTCATATATTGCATATATAATTGGAGGAGGGCTAATTGACTAATGTGTGCATGTATCCTACTACCCTGAAACCTATCAAGATGTATGATTACAATGTACCAATAAAAATATATATATAAATAATAAAAAAAGAATATGGAAGAGAGAAAACAAGTGTTGTGAGCTATATTCCATGAGCATGTGCAACACTCAAAGAGACGTAGCTGTAGGTCCACGCCGAGTGGCCCGCTCCTCCTGAGGACAGCTGGCTGTGGCATCGGAATGGGAAAGGCCTCGTCAACTCCTTTGGTTTCCTTACACAACTCTTCCTGCCCTAGGAGGCTCTCCTTCCTCCTCAAAGTTTCTCATAGAGAGCTTGACTGCTGAGAAGGAGGAGACAGAGAAAGAGAGAAGGAGAGATGGAATGAGAAAGGAGGGAGAACGGAGAGAAAATGGGAAAGAAAAAAATAAGACACTCAGCAAACAGCAGGAGGGCCAAGAAAAATATTTAATCTAAACAATGAATCCTGTCGTTTCCTCCCACGGTCTGCATTCCCAGTCACCCTCACGGGCCGGGCAGGCTCAGGGAGCCAAGGAATGCCAAGCTGCCTGGCATATGTGTGCATGAGGGGGTAGGGGGCCAGCACACATGTCAGAGCTGGGCTGGAACGTCTGGTGGCCAGCTCAGGTCTGCCTCAACCTCCCATGAGCTGAAGGTTGGCCCAGGAGCCAGGAGCCAGGCGGAGGCAAGTACAGGCTGAAAGTCGATACAGGACCCCAGGAGACTAGAGCCCTCAGTCTCCTTCCAGGGTCCATATGCTTTCTCCTCTCCCAGCTGCAGGTTTTTTATCTCGGACTTATACCTGTTTCTCACCCTTTCCTCTTCTTCCCCTTCCAGAGCTTCGTGAGCTCTTGAGACGAGCAAACACCACCCAACATCCCAGTCATCTGGGGAGTGACCTGGCAGGACAGTCAAGGAGCCAGAGAGAAAGGGCTGAGGGGTGGCCAGCTATGGAGGTGACTAGAGGCAGACACCAGAGGGCCCTGCACACTCAGCAAGGTGCCTGCCATGGCCTGAAATTCTGTTCAGTTTCATTTTCATTTGCTGCATCTTTAAGATTGGTCTTTCGGAGTCTCCTGTGAGCTGGGCATGGTGGCACATCCCCGTGATCCCAGTACTTGAGAGGCTGAGAGGCAGACACCAGAAGAGCAACGTTTCTGCAGTGGCCTGCAATTCTGCTCGGTTTCATTTGTCTGAATCTTTAATTTTGGTGTCTTTAAAAGTCTCCTGTGAGTGAGCCTGTACCTGGAAGGTCAGGCTAAGCTATTTTTAGGTGATATTTTAGGGTCAGTAATTGATAGTAAAAACAAATACTTAAGGAGGCAAGGGAACAAAATAGGGAGAGGTGACTGTATCCTGGAGGAAAGGCAAGAAAAGTAGAAACAAACTGTTCTGACTTCTTAGTGCACAGAGTTGGCTCCGGAGAGGGTCCATTAGAGTCACCCCCAAGCATCATTAGGTGCCGACCATGCTATGTGGGGTACTGTGCTGATGCACAGGGCTTGGTGCTGAGGGAAGGAAGAGAGAAAAGAAAGGAGAGCGACACAGACAAGCAGCTGCCCCTTTGGTCCCTGCAGAGTTGGGAACTCCTGTGTTTGGGTTTCCATCTCTGACCTGAGACACAGTAGACTGGCTCTAATTAGCTGGAGAGCAGACAGAAACGTCCCCAAACAATTGTTCAGCCACTGCTCTTTCAAAGAAGAAAGTCAAGGCCATGCAGGAGACCTTGCAGGCCACCTGTACCACCCCTGCTGTGCAAACAAGACAAAGGAAATCATGAGAACAAACAGATCCTCCAGCCTCGCACTGGAGACAGGAGCGAGGTCTGATGGCAGGTCCTGATTAAGCCTCCTGGGAGCCCAGGCACTGACTGCACACCACAAACCTCTGTACTCGGGGGGCCCAGAGATCAGGCCACCTGGAGGTCTGCTGCCGCAGCTCCTGAACAGTGTTTTAAGAAACATTGCTCTGTAGTTCCAAAAAAAGGGAGTGTGAGACCACCATCAAATCAGACTTTGACAGCAAAGGATGGGGAATCACTGATATAAAACGTGGAGTGAGTGCACAGGATGATCTGTGCCAGAGAGAAGAGATATCACTTGGAGGACCATAGGGACCTGGATGGAGGAGAGGGGAAAGAGTTTTTGTTGGTTTTAAGACATCAGATTGGGATGTGAGGCAGAAGGAGCAAGGAGTGACTCTGAGTGATTATAATGTTCTGTGGAAGGAACAAAGGTGGTGGCTGGGAGTGCGGCCCTGGCAGCTCCCGCAGCCTGCAAGGTCTGTCATGTAGATTTGGTGGGAAGGGATACAGGGTCAAAATGGACTGAACACCTTCCCCTTGGTGAGGCCTCTGGGTCATGAGAGGGCCAGGACACATTCATCTGAGTGCCAGCGGCTCTGGACAGAGGGCAGATGGAAGTGTTCCAGGAGTGCCGTGGCTTTTATGGGAATCTGCAGAGGGATGTGCTATTCTCCTGTCTCTACACTGGAGAAGCAGGCTCTACCGGAGCTGATATTTTTTTCCAGTACAGATACAAGCAGACTCCACCTGAACACTCCCTGCCTCTCCTTGTTCTGACTCCACCCATCCCTGCCTTGGGGAGGGCAATGGCCCCTCACGCAGGTCATGTTGGGCCAGGCGGGGAGCAGGTTGGTGTGTGTTGGGATGTAAGGTATTGGGTCTGTGTGGCTCTGGGGCTTTATGGGCAGCTAAATGAAAGGGGCAGTGAGGAGATTATTTTTTACTGGAAAGTCAGACGCAGAGAGTCTCCGGGCCTTCCTGTTTTCCTGTGGCATGTGTCTAGGACGAGGTGGTTTGGGGTTTTCGGAAGCTAAGGTACCCAGTCACCACTATGGTTTTAAGAACTGCCCTAATTTGCAGAAGCCAGGAAGGTCTTTCCTGCTGTTTTGACATGTCCCAGACCCATCGCCCATGTCAGCTGGCTGTCACTCCTTTACAAATAAGACAGGGGTGAGAGCATACGTGGTTCTGATTCTAAAGAGTTTGAAGTTTTTCTGCCCAGAGCCTCATGCAGAGAACTCACTCACCCCCCTGCGATGGCTCAAGCAATGGTAGGCTTCCTTCATAAAACTCTGATTTGTCCCGGGTGTCCTGGGGCCAGTGCTGTGCTGAGGGTTCTACCTCATGTGCTCATTCATGACTTACAGCCTATGAAGCGGTGTTATTAGCCCCATTTACTAACGTAGAGGCTGCTGCTTGTAGTTAACACTCAGATTCTTTTTTTATATACTTTTATTATTGCATTACAGTTATACATCATTGTGAGGTTTGCTGTGATGTAAGCATACCTGCACAGAGCTCTTGGTGTTCACTCCAAATCCCACCCTACCGCCCCTTCTCCCTCCCAGTGCATGCTAGTGAAACTGGTAGTAACATTTTATATATTGCCGAAGCATTGTTTGAATGATTTACTTCCTCAGTAATCCTTTCTCCCCTCCCACTTTCCTCCTCCAATCCCTTTCCGCTATTCTACTGGTCTCTCTCCACATTTATTCAAAGACCTTTATGTTTCCTGTTTTCCTTCTAGCTTCCACATATGAGAGAAAGCATACAACTCTTGGCTTTTTGAGACTGGCTGATCCCACTTAGCATAATATCCTCGTGTTTTTCTGAAAGAATTAAAGTTAGAATACTATAGCGATACATGCGTACCCATGTTTGTAGCAGGACATTTCACAATAGCCAAGTTATGGAACAAACCCAGGTGTCTGTCAACAGATAAATGGATAAAGAAAATGTATTATATATATACAGAATGGATTTCTACTCAGCCATGAAGAACAACAGAATTATGTCATTTGCAGGAATATGGATGGAATGTGCTTGGATTCTAATTGTTGGTGAGGCAGAGCTAGGATCTGAGCACAGGCTTCCCTAACACCATGCCCCCTGCGCTTCATCATCACGTTCTGCAATCTTGATATATTCCTGTGTGGAAGCTATTAAGTTCTGGGTACCTTGAAGTAGATGAAGCCATTGCCGGTGAAGAAAGTCACTCCATCTTATTTTGCTTGCTTTTCTTTTTCCATCTCAAATGATCTCAGCTACTTCTCTCAGTGGAGCTTAGTTTTGCTCTACTCACTGTAGAACTTTGCTTTGGTTCTGGCATCAGACATAGGTGAGTCAACAACAATCGGGCTTTTCTATTGGCCCTTGTAAAGATGCACTCTTGCCTTCTTTGTGGTTCTGTTGGATTGCATAGGCAGAGGTTTGAGGACCTACACAGACCACACAGTGGTCAGTAATACAGCACAGGCCACAAAACTAGACCTCACATTGGCGTCCCTGTGACCATCTGTGACCATTCAGAGGAATGTATGTGCATCCTCATTGTTTCGCTTTCAACAACTTCTGGCTTATCTGTTGTTTGTAGCATTGACCTTTGGCTTTCAAGGAGATACTCTGTAGTTTCAACTGTTAGCTGGTAACCCAGCAGGTCCTTGACATCTTAACAATTAGTGACTTAGCCAAGGCCTGGCTTTGAGTCATGAAGACTTTGGGGCTGGTAAGCAGATCTCTGGGCTCCCAAGCGAGCCAAGCCTCCTAAGCAATATTAGCATATGACCATGTCATTCCATACCAGCCCTCACAAACAATCTTCTCATTGCAATACCAGCAGGGTCACTTATAACCCCCACCTTGCAAAGGCCCAAGACCTAGTCCTCTATTCTTGAACACAAACATTTGATTACAGATTTGGAAACATTCCTCTGATAGCCATGGTTTGTCTCCTTCTTTCTTCTCCAGTCTTCAGTGTGTGTGTGTGTGTGTGTGTGTGTGTGTGTGTGCGTGCGTGCGTGTGTGTGTGTGTGTGTGTGTGTTTGGCACCTGGGAAATTCCCCTTCCTTTCTTAAGATCCCAGTTGTAGAACTGGAAGAATGTTGTTAAATTTTATTCAACATTTTTAGATGGTTTATAGAGGGAGAACTTTCAAATACTGTATTCTAGTACTTCTTACTTCCAGAAATGGATGAGTACCAGTACTCTTAACTATTAGAAATATACAAATATACACATGTATACATGACTTATAGATATATGTCTCACAGTCTTTCTCAATTCCAGTGTCTACAGCGTTTATATTTATAATAAGGAAAAAGGGGCCGGGGGTATAGCTCAGTGGGAGTTCACTTGCCTAACATGCACTGAGCCCTGGATTCCATCTCCAGCATTGGGGAAAAATAAGTAAATATAATGAGAAAAGAAAAGTACTAGATGACCTTAATGGTAGGCCTGAGTCTAAGTCATGTGATTTTTATAAAGCAGCATGCCTAGCAAAATTTCTAAGCAGTAGAAGAATAATGGACCGGAGGGATCTGGTCACACAATATACTGAGAAAATGTAGTTAATCTTCCACTTCAAAATAAGGCAATTGATTAATTTATTTGCTAAAAAAAAAAAATCCCTGTGCCAGGCACTGCACTAGTGGCTGGGACTACAGAGACTATTAGGTTCTGAGCCTTTGATGGTGCATTCGGAGTCTGGAGTTCTGTCATGCATATGCATAAACTACACCACAGTAACTCAGAGGCGGGAAGTGCTCCCGGGATCCAGGAAGCCGGATGAGATTTTCCAGAGGAGGTTATAGCTAGGAAAACTACTCTTTTCCAATCTGCTTCAAGGTATCTATTTTAATTTCACTTTTTCCCAATGGATTGTAGCAAACCCACAAATGTGACATCATCAGAACCCTCACATCCCAAGGGGGGACAAGGAGGAGTGGGACAGTTCCACCTCCTCTTTCCCTAAGACGACTGCATTGAGCAATAAAACACCTGGTTTTAGCACTCGGGGCCCAGAAATAAATGCTTCTGAGTTGCAGGCATCTGTCGGTGTGTTTGGTTCACATTTGTTTCCTCCTGGGGATATCAGTCTCTAAGGAAATGTGGATCTACCAAGCCCTGAGCCTCAGAGGAACTAGAGCACCAGGTAGCTTATTTGGAATAAACCTTAACTCACAACTGAGAAAAAGAAAAATGAGGTTGTGGGGGTCTAGAGGAGTTGGATCATATATATATGATCCTTTGTCTCTGTGTTGGGTCACTGGGTTCACTTTATTATTAATGCCCCATTCTAAGCCCCTATTGTAGAGGTTCCAAAGGAATTCATGTTGCCCTGTGTTCCCCCATAAATTAAAAGATTGGCGAAATCATTAGAGAGTGATGGTATAGTGTAGCAGAAAGACTATCAAATCAGGAATCCAGAGATCAGGCAGCATGGATACAGTGAGCAGAACCACGGTGCCTTAGTCTGTTTTGTGCTGCAATAACAGAGGCTGGGTAATTTATAATGAACAGAATCTCACTGGCCCACGTCGCTGGAGGCTGGGAAGTCCAAGGCCAAGGGACAAGCATCATCACCATCTCATGGTGCTGCACCATCTCATGGCAGAAGGTGAAAGAGCAGCAGAGGAAGTGGAGGAGAGGGGTAAAGGGGGCCAAACTTGTACTTTTATAAATAACACTCTCCTGTGATACTAGCATTAATCCATTCACTAGGGCCTAGTCTTCCTGGCCAACTCGCCTCATAAAGGTCTCACCTCTTAATATTGTTGCAGAGGTAATTGCATTTCGACATGAGTTTGGGAGGGCACAAACATTCAAACCATAGTACATGGGGTGAAAAGAAGGAAAGCCAGGAAAGATGTCAGCATTCACGGAAGAGCCAGAGAAAATGAGAAAAGTTGTGCACAGACATGCCCACCTGGACATGGAATTTCTTTCTGCTCCAAGGGCTTCATTGGGGACTAAACAACCTTTTAAACAGGGCTCCTTTGGGGACTGATGCAGACTAATCAATATGAAGAAATGGAAGTGGACCTGCTTTCTCATTTACATAGCTGTAAAGTTTGTTCAGAAATGATATATAGAGAAAAAACAGTGTTTGCCATCAGGCAAAAGTCCACTTAACATCTTCTGGTCTGAAATACTTCTCCAAATAATATAACAGGATTCTGCCCCATGCCTTACCTACAGGGAAGGATAGAGTCTTCGTTGGATGAGATTCCAACCTCTAAGTTCAGAGCAGAAGGTCTGAAGTTCAAATTGCCTTCCTGAAACATAAGTGTGGTCTCGAATCCTCTTCCAAGCTATAGAAGAAAAATTCCCTTAATCTGATTCAAGTAAGGGAGGCAATATTAGCCAATCAGTCAAAGTTTGTGAAACTGTCCCTAAGAATGGGTGCGCTCTGTGATAAGCAGTCTGGGACCCCCTGTTTTCATCCCCTTCTTCTCCTCGTACAGTTATCCCAGACTCCTCTTCCCCTCAGAATCATCCAGTTCTAAACTATTTTCTATAGAGGCTATAAGTAGCTGAACCAATCCCTGAAAGCGGATCCCCCCACCTCCAAACCTGGACCAGGCGCTCTCTCCCATCCACATCTCAGCCCACTGAACTAGCACACTGAGCTCACACTGCTCACAGCCTGTTTCTACAAGGGCTAGAACCATGTTTTAATGATCTCTGTGTCCCCATTACAGTACCTGGCACATAGAAGTATGGAATAAAGAATGTTGAGAGACTGAATGAATGACTACAACCACAGATGAGAGACAGAGCCACTGGCTCTATAGCTCATTCTATGACAGAGGAGCTTTAAAACAGGAAAGATCACCAGGCAAGAAGGGATTCAACTTGTCCTATTATAAGGAGCCCTCTCCAGCAATAACTGCACTAATACATAAAGAAGGGATTTTTTTTTTTTTGGCTTTTGGGAGGTTTCCAAAAAGGTACAGGTAGCCTAGACTGACAACCTTTCCTCTCAGTGTTCCATCATTCACATGCAGTTATTTATTTGGCCAGCTGCACTTCCTGGAACACAGCTAACATCAGGAGGCTGGCGAGACAAGCCTTCCTGTAACCGCTAAAATAGGTATCATAAAGCTCATACATGATAAGAGTTACCCAGGCTGTCTCTCAGATTTAGGTATTTACTTGAGCTATAATTATAATGAGGGCTTGAGTTTCTGCCTCAAAGATAAGTCATATGTGAAAGGTGGCGTGCATGTGTGTGTGTGTGTGTGTGTGTGTGTGTGTGTGTGTGTGTAAGAGGCACATCTAATAAAGGGGAGAGTCTTTCTGTACAGAGAAATTAATAAATGTTTATGCTGGTGACTTTGTGACCTATTCATGGTTAAAAGGCAGGTAAACGGATTTTCTAGAGATTTTCCCCCTTTTTCAAAGTGGTTAAAATGAAAATAAAAAGTGATCCATGAAGGAATATGATTCAGGTATTTTAAAAATGCACTTAATGATCCGGGCATGGTGGCGCACGCTTGTAATCCCAGTACTTGGGAGGCTGAGACAAGAGGATCATAGTTTCAAAGCCAGCCTCGGCAACTTAGTGAGGTTCTCAGTAACCTAATGAGACCCTGTTTCCAAATAAGAAATAAAGAATTGGGCTGGGGGTGTAGCTTGGTGGTAGAAAGTCTCTGGGTTCAATACCCAGTACCAAAAAAATGTATTTATGTGGACCACTCTGTTTTCTGATGTTATGGGCTAAATTAATCATAGTTATGGGTAATGAAATTTGTCAATGTATACAGTGTACCCAGAAACCACGCCCAGTGCCCCCACCCCCTTGGGCAGGTTTCCTTCAGGACGAACAATATCTGAGCCTGACACCTTGCCGTTGTTGAGATTAAAGTCTCCTACTCTGCATCCATCCAGTGTTCAGATACTTTCAGACTTGGGATCAATTAGTCATTTCTCCCCTTCCTATTTTTCCATTATAACTTTGGACTCAGGCTGTCAAGCTTCCCAGGCAGATGTTGCCATAGGAGACTCTGTTTGTTGAGGGTGGAGTGGTTGTTTTTGGCAGGTTGGGGGAGGAGCAATTAATTCTAATAGGTATGTAGTACATCAAACACTTGGGTATTTCCAGCCTTTTCTCTGCATTTCTGCTTCTTTTTATAAATTCCCTTCTCTTCCCAGATGATCCTTTAAGAACAGAAAAGAAGGAGTTTCTGGAAACCATTTGGGGACATTGTAACAGAAGTCTAGTGGGACCTCCAAAGTCCACCCAGGCCATGACTGCCCTTTTCAACATACCTTCCCCAGTGTTCTTGAGATGAAAAGTTGTCTGCAGTGAAGCTTTTGCAGAGAAAGATTTCCCAGGATTCTTTACTAAACCCACTCAAAAGTGAAGGTTGTTCTTATGAAAAGGAAGATATCTTTAGACCTACCTTTAATTCTCCATTATGAAGAGCATCCTTATATATGTAAGACAAGTATTTTGGGTGCTTTGGGGATTTTTATAAACAATTACATGGAAAAGAGGGGGGGAAGGAACAGATTAAGCTTTGCCAATGAATCAGTCAAGGTTGGAGGAAAAGTAACAGATGTAGTGTTATATGGTAAAATATATTCCAAATGCTTGAAAAAGAAAAAGAATGCTCTGGGGAATCTCAGGAGATATCTGGTCCTTCTGGGAGGACCCAAGAGCATCCATACGCGTGAAGGATGTACTAGTTCTGATTACTTGGCTGCAATTTTGGACCCAAGTCCTGATTGTATAGCTATTCCAAGTTCACTAGAGCCAGAGTGCCTGGCTCCAGTGTTGAAGACAAATGCTCATCTCAGAATCTTTCATCCCAGTGAGGCCTGTCTTGAAAACAATTCATTCTCACTTCCTGCTCTCAACTGACATTGCTGTGCAGCTGTGCGGCAGCTGTTGCGTCCCACCCCACAAGTAGCAGCTTTTCAGTGGTTGGCAAGCTGGTATGCATCTGGAATGAGATGTTCGAATGACCTCGGGACCCCATAGCATAAATCAAAACATTGAAGTAATAACTTGGATGAGCTCGTTCTGATGTAACACAATTGCTGAAAATTATTTAATGGCCATTTCTGAGTTGAGTGATCTGTCTCATCAAAGCACAGTGAACTAGGGAATAATAAGAGGCCTTCTATTTGACATTTAAGGAGGGTGGGGGTAGACAAAGCAATTTGAACATGTAAACTGGGAGGTGACCTTAGAATTGCAGAGTTCTGTGACCCGAAGAGTTTAAGCATAAGATTTGCCCTGAGGCTTTACAGTGGGGCACTAGCTCAGGATGGTGAGCAGCTGATGTCACTGAGTAGGTGGGTGGCTGATGTGTCCTCCAGGGTGTGATGGTGGGCAACACTTCCCTCCAGAGGTAGTTCTCTGGAGAAGCACTGTATTGGGCTGCTGAGCTATTTTTAACCACTTATTGCTGTTCTTATCACACATTCCCTTTTGGGGTGAAACACTCCATTAACTCTGGTTTCTTCTGGGCCCCTTTCCCATTTTGGTTCCCGCTAACTTGCAGCAGTAACAGGAGTGAACGGAAGCAGTTTCGCTTTCTCTAACCCTGTGCCTTGCCGCTGAGCATCAGGTGGTTGTGTGTGTAGAAACAGCACTGGTGCCCTCACCCGAGGATCATTGCACTCTGGAAAGATGTCACTCAGTCTTCATAGTACCAAAGGACTGCTGTGGTCTCTATGTCCCCAGTCTTCAGTGCACCAGGAGAGGGGCTGGAGGTTATGGTCCTTAACACATGAGAAGTGGTACAAAGCCAAGATATGTGACATCTAATGCCAAACTAAGCCTGACCCTGGTCGTGTGACCCTGGCGAGACTCTCATCATCTCTATGCACCTCCGATTCCTCCCTGATAAAGTGGGACTTTTAAAGCCAATTCTGACTAATCCACAGACTTTTTGTGATGATCAACAGAGTTAAAATGTGTGAAACTGTTTGTAACCTACTATACTATAAAGATCTGGTATTATAGGAAGGCAAGAAAGTTGGTCAAAGAATTTAATGACCCATCCTAGACCTTAGAGTAGGCCAGGAGCAGGTGCTGCAAGAGAAATTTGACAATCACTCGGGCCCAGTGGTCTTATCTCAAGGTTTTTAACTTCTTGGAAATGTGCCCTGCCCGTGGTGCTTGGCCACAATCTCTCTGGAGTTCTATGGACGGGGCTGAGAGCGGGGTGGGTAGGAGACCTGGTGAAGCAACAGTGAGCCACTAACTCCAACCTCCCCGCAGCCTTTCCAAGCAGATGGTTGGTGTGATACCATCAACAACCGAGCCTACTGCCACTATGACGGTGGAGACTGCTGCTCCTCCACACTCTCCTCCAAGAAGGTAAGTGAGCGCTCCTGGGAGTGGGCAGAGAGGCAGAGGCTCCAGGAGGGGAGGCAGGTTCTTAGGCTCTCTCTCCTTCATGGTGCATCAGGCTTGTATTTTACTCACTAGTCAAGAGATAATTACAATTGGAGGCAAACATGGGATGTTCTAAAGTGAGGTAGTAATGTTTTGTATAAGGTTTTGTATATGGTATTTTTTTAGGTTCTTAGAAAACACTCATCCTTTAAATGGTCAATCCACTGACCTATCAGAAAAGCAGTGGCTTTTGCTACTGAAATTCACATACCTGCTCATCACTGCCCAGGAAACATCTCTATAGGCAGGGGAAATAATGTTCTCCACCCCTCAAGGATGCTGGAGTACCAATGAAGTGCTATTCAGTTATTATTCATCTTCATAATTAAATTAATAGTCTTACATGGTGTCCTGCAACTATATTTTAGGCACATGTTGAATGGTGGCCACAAGCTTCCTGGAGCACTCTCTGGACCATAACCTAGCAATAATCCTTTCCTTCATACCCTTTATCCTTGTTATTCTTGGCTCTGTTAAATTAGCAGATAGGTTTGCGATAAGTCTATAAAATTAAATAGGCTAAAATTTTATAATAATATGGGTAAAAATCCAAGTGCTCTAAAGATATTTGAAGCTAGTTGGCCAATTCAATGAATCAGAAACATGCGGATGTTATTTCCTTCCTTGTGTGTGTTTCCACAATAAAGCCACCCCTACCAGGATCACCTATCCGCACACCTGAATTCAACAACCCTTTTCTGCCAGTATTTCCTGATCACTTGCTATGTGCCAGGTGCTATTCTCTTCACTTACATGAGTTTACTTATTTAATGTAGAGCACTTAGTGGCTCATCACATCACTATTTAATTTGGCCCTCTCTTGCTCTAAAAACCAATAAATCCTGAACTAAGAGAAACAGATCAAGAGCTTGGACCACAGGTCAGAAATCAAGCCAGCTAATTTCTATTCTCACTTGTGAAAATAACTGGTCAAGGAGCCCATCTCTACACAGGAAGGCATGATCACTGGAGAGGAAAGCAACGATTCTCTCCCCACCTCATGTTCTGCAGACCTAGGATTTGTCTTTAATGAAAGTCAGTGCCTGTGGCCAGCATACACAAGAATCGAGATTGTAAAGGCACATCGCCCCTCTGTTGACTACTAAATCACATTTTACTTCATATGTGCAAACATGCTGGGAAATTTCCCCAAACAACCCCACCCATTCTCCAATCCACTTGCCCAATCACCAAGCCCATCTCTTCAGTTTATTCAGAGTAGCATTGTCTGTGATGTGCCTGTTTATTTTTACCTCATTTGATTGTCAATGTCCAAAGGGTAGAATCTTTGCCATCATGTTTCCAAAATGCCCAGTTCTCTTCAATGCTAGTTATAGACACTCAAAAAAAAAATGATGCTTTATCTGTGAATAACAGTGCAAACAGGAAGAGAGCAACTTCTGCTGGACCATCCCTGGCATGGGAGAGGGATAATTACATGAGAGGAAGTAATACAGTCACAAACAATAGGTGGAGAGGTGCAGCATTTCACTAAGATAAAGCACATCCTGGCTCAAGAACAAAACTTCATACTTATAAAGATGTCAAAGATGATCCTAATGCCCCAAGGACACTGAGAAGTAGGAATCAGAGAACTAGTTTAAAGAAACACGCTTTTCCATATAGCCTTGTCGTTACTCTAAGTCACCCAGTCTCTGCCCTTCCTTGTGAAGAGAAATATGCTCACATTCATCTTTCCTACTTTATGTGAATTTTGTGAACATATCAGCAACAAAAACAATAATATTAGATCTTAAGGCTAATAACAGAAATAGTCCTAATAGTAATTATAGGTGTCTGGCCATATAAAAGTGTCATATACCCATTGATTTATTTAAACCACACAAATACTCTTTTGTAGATTCTGCTGCCCTTCTCACTTTATGTATCAAGAAAGTAAAGTGAGGGAGAACTGTGTCTCAGTCAACATTCTCACTGTATCATCTAAAAGACTGACCACATAACTTAGAGGAAGGAAGATTTGCTCATGGTTGTCCTTGGAGATTTTGGGATTCAGTCCATGAGAGGCCGGGGACCAGAGATTTCAGGACATGGCTGCAGGAAGTGGAGAGAGGAAGGGTGCAAGGTTTCACATCATGGAAGTCAGAAGCAAGAGAGAGTGAGGGGATGAGGAACCCTATATAATCCCCAAGGCCACAGCCCCAGGGACCCACCTTCTCCAACCACATCCTACCATCCCAGGCCACCTCCCAGATGAATCCATTACCATGGATTTATCCACTGCTGGGATTACAACCCTCATGACTCAATCACATCAACTGCAAACACCAATTTATTCAGGGCCCATTCTATATCTAACTATCACAGGTCGACCTGCCCAGAATGGTCACCCAAGATAGAGCGTGTGAGAGACTGGGTGATAATTTCAGGTCTATGGTAGCAACACATAATTCCAAACTTCCTCTAGGACCAAGCAAGAAAAGTGAAAGCCTGTAGAAAAGTGTGAAGCTTGGCACACAAAAATGTGTTATTTCAACTTCTCTTTATTCCCCCAGGTCATCCCGTTCGCTGCTGACTGTGACCTGGATGAGTGCACCTGCCGAGACCCCAAGGCAGAAGAAAATCAGTAGCTGGGACCTGGGACCCAGCCCATCCCTCCCCTGCCCTGAGGCAGCCAGAGAGAGGCTTCCGCAAGAGGAAGCAAAGGGCGAATGAGAAGAAAGGCCATGAAATGGAGGAAGGAGAAAGTGTGAAAGATCTTTTAAGAAACATAAAAGGATATTCATAGGCACCAACTAATGTATCAAGTAACCCAAGTCAGGAAGAATTGTAGGCAAAAGTTTCTTTAAAGTGGCAGTTGATTAAAAGAGGAAGGAGAAATACGATAGATAAACAAGGACCCTCTTCCCCCATCTATATTTTACCCAACCCCACCTCACCTCTTGCTCTGCTCCCCACTCTGTGCCCTGTCAACGACTCAGCCTCGCCAAACACGTAACCCATTATCAAAATACTAGAAGAGAAGTTGCCAGGGACACGCTGTTAATACCCATTTCAAATGGATTGTCTTCTTTCAGGGCTTGACAACTTGAAACTGGCCCTTTCCCTTTCTTTTGTGTAGTCTCTCTTAAATAATGAAGTTAGTTATTAATTCTTTATAAGTATTTAAACATAATTATATAAATATATTATATATTATATTTTTTGCTGTTTACTAAGCTGAAAATTATCCATTGTTCCACACATGCTGCTGTGAAGTTCATGTCCAAAATGGATGCTGAGGCTTTGAGGACAGAAAGAAAATTCCTTCTGCCATCTTTGATGGATAGGGATTGGCAGGTTGAATGGGGCTGTTAAGGAGAGAGAGATTACATGGAATTCTGGATGCTGACATGTCAGCTAAACATCTTTTATGACCTGGGAGCTGGCCCCACTTAAAGGAGATGGATTTTGAAATGATAACACTAACAGACAGGGAAATGTGGATATGAATTCCCGTTGGTTGGTCCAGGAGAAGACACTGGTTCCTAAGTATCTATCAAAAAAAAAAAAACCCAGAAAGTGTTCATATTTCTCTACTTTTCAGAAGTATCGATTGGAGTTGGTGAAGCTCAAGATTTTCTCCACTTCCATATGTGACATCCTCAGTGTGGCTGTCAACCAGCCAGGCAGTTAGCAAGTTAGTCTTGGGGCTCATTCCCTGAGCACCAGGATCACAGGAACTCACACAGTGTTCATACTTGACCCCTGGCCTCACTTCTTGTTAGAAATCCCCAAGCCTGGCCATCAATCACAGTCAATCACCAGTTGTTGATTTATAGGGGGTGGGGGTGGGGGGATTAGAAAATGACGAAGGGGAAAAGTGGGAAGAAATGAAAGAACAGGCAGGATGGAGGAGCCACAGGAGGCCATAGAGAGGTGAAAGGTCAGGTAAAACCAGGGCTGAGAGTAAGAAGATGAAATGAGTCAAGGAGACTCAGTCCTTGTTCTAAGTCCCCAAAGAAGGCCAAAGTGAATCCTTTGAACAATGCAGAATCTGAGATAAATTCTCTTCAAACATGATGCATAAAATCCATGACCCAGAGATTTCAACTTGGACGAATAATGGAAACACATGGAGCAAGGGTGACACTCTGTGGGGAGAAAGAAGAATTTCAACTATAGAGTCCATTTTGTCATCTTCATCCTTCCTTCAATAGATGAACTGCCCATGAAATGACCACATTAATCTCGCCTCTGTTTACACCCCAGGCTCACCTTTTTTTGTATATGGTCTATTTTAATGATATTTCATTTTAATACTTGCTGGGTTAAGACTTGGGGAAAGAGAGTAAAGAGCCAATTTCTATTCAATACCCAGGCTTATCTTAGGAAGGGCCATGAGCCTTGTCTCCCTCAGACAAGAGTTTCTCAGAGCTTCTTTCCAAGCGGAAAGCAAGAACAGGCAAAACTCAGTGCTCAACTGTGGTCTTTTCACATCATCTTCTCTGCGCTGATCTATTTTTATTCTTCCAATTGACACCAGAACAATGGCTTTGTAAAAAGGAAAAGGAAAGATTACCCATACTATCATGTAAGAAAGAACAATAATCTGAAATGAAACATGAGAATATGGTGATATACACATATTTATCCGTGGGTTTGTGGGACGAGGGCAGCAAAGTCATTGGGAAAGGACAGAGCTGAGTTTGCCTATCCCCAAATCCCTTGTCCTCTCTCTTTCCAGTCATTAAAGAAACCATAGCCTAAATACCATTCATTGTCTGGGTCTCCCTTAGTGTCCCTGGGAAGACAATATTTCTGGGATCCTGATAGGCTTTAATATGGAAAGAACAGTGGGAAAGTTGAGATTTTTTTATTTAAAAATAACAAAAAATAATAACAGTTTATAAAATTGTTTTCTTGGAGAAAATATCCAAATTTCTGGACATGTGTTGATCTCTGCCTTGGGCCATCTGCCTGAGATTAAGGCAGAGCCACCGTTATCCCAAGCCTTACCCAGCTTGGGGAGGCTGCTGCTCCTCACAAAATATATGGAGCCGGTGGTTCGTGCCAACCTGCGTCTGTGCTTCTCAGAGTAATAGTGAGGACATGTCTGTTCCATACTTTATTTTTAAATATTTTGTTTTCTGTTGGCCACATGCACAATTCACCACTGCCCTGGGGAAGTAAGAGGATAGTTCCTATAGGGTATTGAAAGCCCCTTAGGCTGAAGCCTGCCCAGCCATAGTCAGGCGTGGACATTAGACGTGGCAGCTTCTTCCAGTCCTTGTTCTTGGATCCTAGTGCTTTGAGCAACTGAGGTCACCAACAAAGTCAAAGTCCTAAGATGCCATGATCCAAGACCCCAGGGACAACACTCACACTTGCTCCATGTGGTGGCCTTCCGGCCACTCTTACCCACCCATGTGGTCATGGAGGGCCTTTCCCAGAGACTCTTCTGTCTGTTTCTTTGTTTCAACGTCACGTCTCTGTTTCTTCTTTCTCCTAGTAACTGGGGACTCTGGTGCCCACATTGCCCAGGGCTGGCTGACCCTAATGACTAGCATGCCAGCCTCCAATCAGAAAAACAGAGAGGAAAGGGCAGAGCGAGGAGAATGGACAGATCCCAGCAAGAAAAGGAAGTAAAAAGCTCTTCCTGATGAGGTCCTGCTCTTTCCTTCATTGCAAGGCCTTGGACTTGGCACTTCCTCTACTCCGAGCGATCACTGTTGAGTGTCAGTTAGCACCCAAGGGGATAGTTTGATTAAAAACATAGTGAAAGGAGCCGATCTACTGTATTGTAACGTAAAACAGCTACAGCCAGTTATTTTGTAAGATTATAAGATGTTCATTAAAAAATCAGCACACAAAACACGTAGTGCCTTTGGTGTCTTATTCTTTGTTTAAATCATTCCATCCCTTCTGAATCACTTTCCACTGGCTCGTGCCAGGTCCAGATATCAGTCCATTGGTTCGTGGGTTGATTGGCCATCCCTTTCAGTCATTTAAAAACTATTTTTTAAGTAAATAGGATGTGTAAGGAAAATAAACATGAGGATGTACAAGAAGAGGTGACATAGGAAAATAGACTCTGCAGTGGTCATGCCAAGTGCCTCATGAAACTGAAACGATGCTCAGGAATTATTGACAGTTCAGAGGAAACAGGCATCATCCTTGGGTACCAAAGGTAGGATCGTGAAGGGTGTATATGATTTAATAGGCAGTAATGGGGCGCAGTGAAGAACAGGATTCAAGATGTAGGGATAGGACTGGGAAAGGCTATGCACTGCTGGAGTCACCAAGGCCTCCTGCTTAGCTGGAAGGTAGAGCTGAGCTAGCATGCACCATGCCTTCAGTGAACACAATCTTACTGAATTCACGCAACAGTTCTGCAAATCACCTATTCTCTGCAAATCACCTATTCTCGCTTCACACGTGAGAACTCTGAGCACCAGACAGGAGAAGAAAGTCCTTTCACATCACATGACTAAGTAAGGTCCCAGCCTGGTCTGCAGAACCCTAGGATGGAGGAAGGAAAAGAAAAATGGTGATCAATAAGGTGGGGAGGGGGAGAGAAGTGTCAATGACGATCTCTTTATAACCTGTAACCATCATCATCACGGATAGGAAGATAAGCCAGGAGGAGCAGGCTTGCAGATGGGAAACATGCACCTGCTTTTTTATAAACTGGGTTCGAGGGTCAGAGAGAGGATTATTTGGAAGTGTTATATACAGCAGGGTTCAGCTTCCTAGAGGAGGCATCTGCAGCTGGGACCAGCTTGCTAACTTCTCAGGCTATGCCAGACACCACCTCGCTGCTTGAAGGGCCGGGTGGTGTCTCGGCACACCACTTGGGAAGACTTGCAGAATAGATAGTTGGAAATATGAACTTGGAACTTGGGAAAGAGGCTTGTGGTTAGAAATAAACATTTTACAGTGAAAAGAATATTACTTCACATTTTCTCTAATGGTTTACAAAGTGCTTTCATCTGCTTTATGGCTGCCCATGGGCTAGGCAGAGCAAGAACAGTTTTGTTATGCCCCCCCATTTTACAGATGAAAAAAACTGAGTATCAAAGAGGTTATTGAAAATTTTAAGTTCATATAGCTAAGTACCGGTTGGGGTAGAAATCCAGACTTTCTGCCCCCAAGTATAATGTGTTTTCTGCCACACCATATTTAGCCCACTGGGCCTAAGAATGAGCCCAAACCCAGTCGAGTGGGAAACTTTCATGTCTTTTTACCTATGTTATAAGGTGCTCATGGGTTTCCTTGTGGCTTTCTTGGTAGCTGAGTCTATTTCCTCTCCTGCCTGTTGTCCGTGGTGGTAAATGGTAGGGAAACCGAAGGCAAAACTTGGGTGCCCTGCCAAGGCCCTCTCCTCATGCCAGACCCTGAGTATAAGCAGATGCCCTGACACATGCCAGTCAGGACAGCTGGACAGAAACATCTGGCAGGGCTGCCTTCTCCATAATAGCTTCCCCAGGGAGAATGCTGGACGGAGACTTCAGAGTTCTGGTTTCCATTGACTGACAAACTGAAATGATATGGTGAGTCACGCAGAAGCTGGGAGACACACTATGCTCAGACTCGGGCCATCCAGACGATGGCAGCTCTGGGTTTGGGGGTGGGGGAGTGGGTAATGAGAAGGTTTCACATTTAGAAATAGCGTGAGGGTCTCTCCAGAACAGGTTTCGGGTCAGCCCAGGAAGACCACTGATCCTGGACTCCTGATATTTCAGGTTTCCCAATGTTTGGCCCAGAAGAAAAGTGGGATGAGAATCTTGTATCCCATAATGATTTATGTCCACAGAACCTTCTACATGTGTCTTGGGCATTTGTTCTGGAAAAATCGGAGACTAGTTTAGAGAATACATGATTCTTCTCAAGTCTGTCATGGTCTGGGCCTGCCTAGGTTTCATTGTACATTTTCAGAACCCAGCCTGGTGGTCAGTGCACTCAGGCATGCATGATTTGTTACATTCTGCCCCTTGCTGGTGTCTTTTTGGTTTTTTTATTTTGTTTTGCCCCTGATCTTTAGGTTACATTGCTAAGTGCTAGTAAGAACTGGTATGGCAATGGCAAAGTATGTTCTTGAAAGAAACCTACCAGCCTAATCTGGTTAGCATCTCACATGAATATAATAAAAAACATTGCTGAGCTCTGAAAGATAGTTTAGCCTAACAGTAATAGTTGTGAATAACTGCAATTCGCTAATGTTTTTTTTCTAATCAAATTTTCTTACAAGGATAATTTAATATAGTCAAGTTCCTTTTCTTTGTCCACATAAAAGTCACTTATTCAAATGCAAGAAATAAAAGTAAATAAAGGGAGAGTGTCGACCTTTTAATGACTACCAATCATGTTGTATCAATTTGCCTTTTCTCTCCATTAGGTAACTGCTTATCTAAAGGCAGTTGCCTGTTTACAAATGTTTATAAACATGCAAGTCACATATTGAAATCTCACAAAAGGATGTCAAAGTTAGAAAATTCCCCCCATACTTCAATTTATGTGCAACACAAAGTGTTTTCTAAATAGCAAGCCAAGTTGTGGTAGGGCACAAGTGACTTCCAAGTAATGACTTCGTTGGTAGTGGACCAACAGCCATTAGAATGACCAGAGAGTTCCTACAGTTCTTAGAAATATTCAGGTGGTCTCATTGCTCATTAGCTCAGAACTGCTCAGGTCTTCTCTACTCATGGTACCTTCTCTGCCACAAGAAGGCTGAGGCCAAGGACGACGCAGTATGAATCTTGAAAGTCAATGTGTGGGATGTATTGGTGACTTGAGATCCATGGGCAGAGGCACAGTGATCCGCAAGAATGGACACCCCAGCTTTCATGCCTGATACGTTCGAATTCAAATTCTGGCTCCAACACTAACTAGATAGTCATCTAAGTACGGAATCTCTCTACACCTCAATTTCCTAGATATCTATCTTTGCAGCATTATACCCAGCATAGTGCATAGATAATGCCAGATAGGCAGGGGTTAAGAAAGGAGTGATGAAGCTGATCCATATAGACTATTCTCTCAAGAAATTTGAAGGTGGAAAAGAGCAGGGCACTGCCTTTATATAGATTTTAAAGACCCTTCAAATTCTCAAGCACCACGCTGCCCTGACATCAGAGGGTTTCTGAGATAGGAGCCATCATTAGTGATACTTTCAGGCCAGTTAGAGCAGATGGAGACTCCTGAGTGGTTTAGCTGCCAGGAGATGTTCTAGCCCACTGATTCAGAGAGAAGCAAAATGGATTTGTAGGGTAATAGTGGTAAAGCCTGGCACTGAGGAACAGGAAGTAGGATAAGGGAGAATTTTTGGAGCTGGGAAAAATGTTTATAAACTCAGTTGGAAACTACCTGGAAAGTTGTATTAGCTATGTGGAATGGTGGTTATTTCCTTCAAGAGACAACTGAATCACTGAATTTATCCAGTTTGTAAGAAAGCACTGTCCAAATTTCTACTATGACATAAATGTTTTATAGTCGCATCGTCGAAGGTAGTGTCTGCTAGGCACATGTTGTTATCTAGTCCTTGAAATGTGACTAATGAGACAGAAGAACTGCATTTAAAATTTTGCTTAATTCCAATAATTTAAATGTAAGTAGCCACATGAGCTAGTGGCCACCATATTGGACAGCACAGTTCTAGAATATTACACACATGTATAATTCAATTGTGTGTGTGTGTGTGTGTGTGTGTGTGTGTGTGTGTAGGAGAAGGAGGAGGAGGAGGAGGAGGAGGAGACTGGGTTTTTAACCCAGGGGCATTCTGCCTCTGAGCTACACCCCCAGCCCTCTTTTATTTTGAAATAAGGTCTCGCTAAGATATCATGTGCTGTCCTCAAACTTGCAATCCTTCTGTTTCAGCCTCCAAAGTACTGGGATTACAGGCATGTACCATCATACTTTGCTCAATTTACCTTTAAAAGATGTTCTGAACATGATTTTTTAAATCATGCTACATATCTCATGGCTGACATTAGGACACATCATGCTCACTTGGATATTTGGAGTTATACTATTGTAGTTTAGGAAAACAAATTCAATAAATCGCCTACAAATTATACATCCAGAAACCACGAGCCAAAAATTAGAAAGCAAATGAAAAGACCTCCAACTCATGCACACCTTTCATAAACCCTACACACAATGTGTGTGTGTGTATGTGTGTGTGTGTGTGTGAGAGAGAGAGTGTGTGTGAGTGTGTATATATGTATCCTGGGGATTGAACCCAGGGGTATTCTACCTCCAAGCTATACCCCCAGCCCTTTTTTATTTTTTGTTTTGAAACAGGGTCTTATAGTTTACTAAGAGTCTGGTTAAGTTGCTGAGGTTGGTCTTGAACCTGCAATCCTCCTGTCTCAGCCTCCTGGAATGACAGGTATGCACCACCATGCCCAGTTTACATAATGATTTTAGCACATTAGGGAGCTGAGTCCTCTCTGGAGAATCAGACAGGGGTCGAGTCAAAATGGGTTGCCATTTTGGGAAATCGGACAGTGACTGAGGAACACTGAAACACTTAATATAAATGAGACATGAGAGATATGCAGAGAGGCATGAAGAAGCCCAAGGTGGCCCAGTCAATACGTGGCAAAGTCAGAAACTAGACGCAGTAGTCTGGCTGTAGGTTCTGTGTATTAACCCACCTTGCTATGCCAGAAAGCTCCTTTTCCTGGGAAACCATACACACAAAGCACAATGCTTAGGTTGCAGGTTCTCATACTTGGAAGGATCCCCAAAGACCATATTATCCACTGGGACATTTCCTTCAATGAGTTGTCCTACGTGATTGTGAATCAGTCTAGCAGGAAGGCACTCACTGTGTCCCAAAGCTGCATATTTTATATTTGGCTTTCTCTGGCCTTAGAGGCAAAAACAAAAACAAAAACAAACTACATAGCTGGTAATATCATTGTTGTATTCAATAAATTTTTATTGAGTACTCTGATGTGCCAGGCAGGTAGGGAGACAATGGTAAATAGTATAGACCAAGTCTCTGTCCTCAGGGAGCTTGGAGAGAAGTTGAAAGAGATAGATGATGTGCACACAAACATATATGTCAGCTGGTGAATGCTGCTATGAAGAAAATCATGTATGGGAACAGGGTGAGGAGTGGCCAGGGCTGGGGTGCTAGTGTATGTAGGCGAGGTCTGTGAATGCTTCTGTTTTTTTAAATTTTTTTTCTTCTGGTACTGTGGATTGAACCCAGGGACATTCTACCTGTGAGCTACACACCCAGCCCTAGTTTTTTAAATTTTGAAACTGGGTCGCTAAGTTGCTGAGGCTGGCCTCAAACCTGTGTTCTTCCTGTATCGGTCTCCCAAGTACTAAGATTACCAGTGTGTGCCACCAGGCCTGGCTTGTGAATGTTTCTTGAAGATGAAGAGGAAGTGAGGGAGCTGAGGGAGCAAACCAGGTCAGCGCAGAGGAGAGGGTGAAGCAGGCCAGAGACATCTGGAGGGGAGGCATCCTGGAGGGTCTTCTTACCATGGAAACGGCTCTGCCTCTTACTCACAGTGAAAGCCTTTCCTACACTGGCTTCTCTATACTCACACACAAGCCCCGCATCACTTCCCTCCTCCCCTGCATCACCTCCCTCCTCCCCCCGCATCACCTCCC